>CABFWB010005092.1:0-49713 GCA_902151455.1 Timema bartmani
TCTATCTATCTATCTATCTATCTATCTATCTATCTATCTATCTATCTATCTATCTACCTATCTACCTATCTACCTATCTACCTATCTACCTATCTACCTATCTACCTATCTACCTATCTACCTATCTACCTACCTACCTACATACATATATATATATATGTATATATATTTCTTAAAAAATCTAGGTGCTTAGATTTTCAGACCTAGAATATCAAGGTACCAATGCCTTTATGTGTTGTGAATCAAACTTTGAACATGAATCATTTTTGAATAGAGAAATAAAAAATATAAAAATCCAATACAAATAAATAAAACCATAATAATCTTCTTAAGTATAAAATAGAGTTATGAAATTTAGTGCAATAAATGTTTTGATAAAACAAATATTAGACTAACTAGTTTAATAAATAAATTGATGATTATCATGCTCCTTACTTAGTATATAAATTGTTTGAGTTTGAGTTTATGAATTATGTTTTGAAAAATGTATTGATAACAGCAGACTTGTTTTATAATTCTATATAAAATACAATTTTGAGAGGTTAGCTAACGTATATTGGTATAAATAAATACAAGGTGTGCTGTGGCATTTGGAAAGTTAAATTAGTTACATGGTAAAAGTACCAGAGTTCGACTCCTTTCAGGACATTGTTAATAATTTTTGAATTTCAAAGTTAAATTTTGAAATGAAATTTAAAGAAATATTTTTCTTTTTAAAGGCTTAAAAGAGTAGCCTATACTAATTAAAGTGAGTAACAGGCTAATGCATATTAAGTTTATCGACCAAAGAATTTAATATTACTATCACAAGTAAATAATTAATGTGATTATGCAACCTATCTAATAGATTAAAAATAAATAAATGTTAATTGTATGCAAAACATAGAGTTAAGATTATTCTAGGTTAAATGTATAGATCAGTGAAATTATGAAAAGGGTATACATTGATGTTCATGTTCGACTAGCATGTAATTTTCTTTTACAAACAATTAAACCTCTCAGTAATGTTTTAAAAAACCAAAATATTTCCTTTTTATACTAAAATAAATGCTGATGTTTTGTATTTCAGCCTATAAAACCAATGAATAATTGAATGAATTCAAATTGATTAAATTAAAGTTGAATTAAATAATTTCCAAATCTAGCTAGCTTTAAAATCAGTTGATGAATAAATAAGTAAAATTAATAATCAGGCAACATCATAGAGTAAATAATATTTTTGGCAATTATTGTTAAAATAGGCAGTTTTATGTGGGGATATTCTAGTTTAGGTTGGTACCACTGTTAAATGTGTCTTTCATTTTTTTTTTAGCTGATCTGTGTCCATGCCTAAGAGCTTGTGTATCATTTGAGTCATGTTCTTAGTTATTATAATATGTATTGTCAAGTCTAAAACCGGTTAGTTATTTTCTATAAACCTGTGTACTCTGAGCCCAGGCTTGTGGGGATTTGTGGATTTTAGGACGGGTAAAGTTATAAGTCAAGTGTGCCCAGTAGTTCACGTGAATTCTACTTGTTTGCTTGTTTGTGATGCCGTTGCCAATCACCATCGCCATAATGGTTTTAGAAGAAGACAAAACGTATAGAATTCTGGTTTTTGACGGCACTAATTTCGACAACTGGAAGTTTCTGGTAGAAACACTTTTAGATGAATAGGATTTGTTGCCCTCTATTCAAGGTGACTATCGGGACTTGGTGAAAATTTCGTCTAGTGATAATGCTGATATAAAGATGGAAAAGGAAAAAGAGCTGGACAATCTTCAGAAATCCGATCGCAAGTGTAAGTCGCAGATTATATAACAAATCTCGGACAGCCATTTGGATTGTGTGAAGGATAAGAACACCGTTTATGATCTATAACAAGTGCTTCGTAATACTTACACTCGCTAAGGTATTGCTAATCAGCTTTTACTGCACAAAAACTTATTGATGATGAAATTTGATCCCTTGAAGTGAATTTTATTAGGTTTGATCATACTACTCAAGAATTGAAATCGTTGGGAGCTAACCTCGAAGAATTAGATATTGTCTGCCATCTTCTCTGGCTATGCCATCTGAATATCAAGTTATTGTCACTGCCATTGAGACACTATCTGCTGATAATCTCAACTTGGCATTCGTAAAAACGCCTACTTGATGAACAGAGAAAACGCCAAGCAGAAGGTATTGATGGATGCAGCCAATCATTCTTTAGCTCTAATGAATGGAAGGATACAAAATTGAAATCATCGCAACTGGAATGTTGTCCGAATTGTAAACAAAGCATTTCAAAGCAAGTTACTACCGGTGTTTTTTCTATCATAAAGCTGGTCACTTTTGTTCGAACTGTCCTAAAATGAAAGGCAAGAAGCAGCGGAAGAGTTCAAAACGTAAAGCAAATGTAGCTGAAGCTAGTTATGATGAATTTAGTTTGACTATGTCAACGTCAGCTGCTTGTTGTGATGGATCTGTGTGGTAACTTGACTCTGGCACCACTGAACATATGATCAGTGATAAAAATATTAGTTTGGTCTTAAATAAGAGATGCCTATCAAAGTCTATCAATATAAAAATTGCCAAATCAGGATTTATGTTGTGTGCTGAAGTGATCGGAAATATACATGCGTCTGTGACTCACAAAGGTAATCAAAACCTTATCAAACTTTCTAACGTACTTATTGTCCCTGTATTACAATTTAATTTATTCTCAGTTAGTAAAATGGATGCTAATGGGTTTAAAGTTGTGTTTGAAAAGGGGAATGCTACCATTCTGAAAAGCAATACTTTTGTGGCTGTTGCCACTCGATCTGGTAAAGTGTATACAATGTGTTTTTCGCCTTGTGAAAAAGTATGTGCTGGTGTTGCTAGTTCCATTGTAGCATCATCTGATTTGTGGCACAAGAGGCTTGGTCACATTGGCAAAACTGGTTTAGTTCACTTAAGTAAGATTGTAGATGGAATCAATGTTGATCCAGGATCGATCCCCGATGTATGTGACTCTTGCATACAGGCTAAACAAACATGCCTCCTTCACACAAAGCCACGCATTAGAGCTAAGCGCCCTTTGGAGATCATACACAGTGATCTTGTAGGGCCCATTAAGCCCATATCATATGATCAAAAGAGGTACCTGCCTCCCTGATTGATGACTTTACTCACTTTACAGTCATTTACACTCTAAAGGTCTAAAGGCAAAGTCTAATGTATTTTCATACTTTAAGCAATTTGAAGCTAAGGCAACAGCTCACTTTAACTTAAAAATAAGTTGCTTTAGGTAAGATAATGGTGGTGAATTTGTATAGCGGGAAGTGCTCGATTATTTAAAGAAGAGAATCCAGTCAGAGTTTACGATCAGCAGAACGGCATCACAGAAATAATGGGATGCAGCATCATGAAGAAAACACGCTGTTTACTAGTTTATTCTTCATTTGATAAGTCACTCTGGACGGAGGCCATTATGACTACAGTCTTCCTAATAAACATATAGCCTGCTAAAGTTCTTGAAAACCAGGTTCCAGCAGAACTGTGGTATGGTGTAAAGCCTGATATGTTCAAACGGAAGATTATGGGCTGTGTAGCACATATTCGATTACCTAATCAAGTTGTTAAAAGTAAACTTGACAGCCGCTCGAAAAAGTGATACTTTGTTGGTTACTGCCCGAATGGTTACAGGCTGTGGTGTCCACAGGAACGAAACATCATACGTGGGCATGATAAAATTTTTGATGAATATTTGTTAATAACCAGTGTTGTTATTGGTTCAATACACTCTGAGCTACTGAGATCACCGGTTCGACTCCGAATGAAGATTTTACTGAGGAATTGCATAAGGAGCCGTCTTCAGGAAGAGAGCCAAAGACAGTTTCTGACGAAGAAAAGACTTCTGGACCTGGCGAGGAACTTGAATATCTTTGTAGGATCATGAGACATCATCGCACTGCACCAGCGTACCTAAATGATTATGTCGCACTGGCTCTTGGTGCTGAATCATTTATTAACAACTTGCCAGAAACCTTTAAGGACATCCATAGTAGAGATGATGCACAACAATGGATGGCTGCAGTTGAGGAAGTGATGTACTCATTGAAGAAAAATGAGACCTGGACCCTTACTGAACTACCATCCAGTAAACAAGCTATCAAGTGCAAGTGGGTCTTCAAGATGAAGCAGGATGCAAATGGACAGCTTGACAAGTACAAGGCAAGGTTGGTGGTGAAGGGTGGTAAACAGAAGAAAGGGTTTAATTACAATGAAACATGCTCACCCGTAGACCATTTAACTACTGTCAGGACCCTGCTTGCAATCATAAACAAAGAAGATTTAATTGCCTTCCAGTTGGACGTGAAAAATGTATTCTTACATGGTGACCTTTCTGAAGGTGTAAATATGAAGCAGCCACCTGGCTTCGTAATTGACAGCAACCTTGTTTGTAAGTTACATAAGACCCTCTATGGATTGAAGCAGGCACCATGGGAGTGGAATGCTTAACTTGAAAAATTTGCGAATTCTCTCGGATTTGAGCAGTCTGAAAACAAAAAATTTATGTATTTCGACTTTAGCAACAACATCAAAACTTACCTTTTGATTTACGTAGATGACATAATTTTGGCAGGGAACAACAATCTGCAGAAGATGAATGACATAAAAACATTTCTTATGTTAGAATTCGAGATGAAGGACCTTGGAGGTTTGCACAGCTTTCTAGGTATAAAAATTGATGAGAAAACTGATGGTATGTTCCTTAGCCAAACAGCCTAATTGAAGAAAGTTCTAAAGAAATTTGGTATGGAACAGTGCAAACTTGTCAAAACACTGATAGAGGCAAAACCACCTGAAATAACTACATCAGAATGCATAGTAAAAAAAATGTACCGCGGGCTTGTTGGTAGTTTGATGCATGTGATGCTCTACACTCGCCCTAATCTGAGCTTCTTAGTGAATTTCTACAGCAGGTATCAGAGCAACGCAACAGAAGCACACTAGAATTGACTTAAATGAATACTATGATACATTCAAGGAACACTTGAAGTTGGTCTCTTCTATCCAAAAAAAACTGTGATGTCGACTTACAGGCCTACATTGATGGACTGGGCCCATGATATCGATGGTCGTAAATCTACATCTGGGTACCTATTCCAAGTTTATGGTGCTACTGTTGGTCGGACTACATGTAAGCAGACTACAGTAGCCCTGAGCTCAACGGAGTCAGAGTTTTTCTCCCTGTCAACCGCCTTATTATGTTCGAGGCTGTACTATAATCGGACCGGTACAGTATTTTGACAGCTGAAGTGGTTACAACCAAATGAACGGCGGGCACATCATTCCCTCAGTCGTCAACACAACATATTACAGATATCATCACTGCAGTAATTGGCTACAAATTTTAATCCACTAAAAAATGAGCATAAGCTTAATACAAGAGCTAGAAACTCCACCCTTATAAGAATCCCAATTTACAAATCTGAATCATATTCACAATCTTCACAATCATTCACAGTTGTGGGATCACAGGTGTGGAATGTGCTGCCTCCCCCCTCCCCCCTCTCGGGACTTGGCTTGGTTAGATGCTTTCAAAACGTCACTCAAACGAAATATTATTTCTAGGTGAATCTATTGCTTCATGCTTTTGTAAAAATAACAAATAAAACTATTTATATAAAAATGTTGGAATAATTTTTTGAATGAAGGAATTAATGGAGATAATCTAACTATTACATTTGAAATACAGTCAATTATAGTTACTATTGTTGTTATAAGCTTATTTAGTTTATGTATTGGTCAAGTGTAAGACAAGGCAAACTAGTCTTAACTTTGCCAAAATTTATCAAAATAAAGACAGTAAATAAATAAACCTGCACTTGCATACTTAGAACTACAAGCATTACACACTCATTTCCACTCATGAAACAGGCGTTTATAAAATGTTATGATAATTTATACATGGAATTTTGTCATTAATAAAAGGAATAATAATTTTGACTAGAACGATGTGGCTGTGGAGATAGTAGCTCAACGACATTCTATTTGGCATTCTAAATCTCCTCTGCTTTTCAGTGTCTCATCTAGTACTCTCCTCAGTCTCTGATCCAGGCAGAAGTTTCAAGTTGGGAGAGCTATCTGCATATTGGGCAATACCTATAGATGGAATGTTGATATGGTTGGCTGGGTAGATCTCCTTATCACTCAGGTTCTCATCTGTCTCGATAATGATCTGACCATGAGCGTCCACCCTTGTGGCTCTGTGACCCACCATGCCCTGATGATGGCGCATGTGGGGTGGTACTGCAGAGCCATAACGTTCTCTCGGCCGTCGGTCACGGTCCCTATCGAGCTTCAGGCCGTCCATTCCATCCTGCGAGACACAGGTTTTCCAAATCAACTCATACTTGAGGCAATTATTTAGGAGATCATGCGTTTTATTAGAGGGTTGAGAAGTTGAGAATAATTTATTGTAACCCAACTATTGTGCGCACACTTCAAATTTTAATGATTACATTATTTTATGAAATAAAACAAATTATGCTAATTTATAAAAAATACCTGTATTGAATTGACAAGAAAAAAAAAATCATATTTGGTATTGTTTTCTGTTTGCTTTATATTACCTATTTAAAATAAACTATAAGATGTTTAAAACAAATGAATATGAACAATGAATACCTATGCCCTGTTTACACTGAAAGGTAACAAGCTTACCTTGAATGTTTCCACTATGGCACAGATTATAATATAGGGCCATAGTGTATGTAGCCTTGAAGGTAGGAATCAGGGTAAGCAAGGTGTATATTATTCACTCTAGTGTCAATTTTCAATTATAAGTGGCTTAAACATGTAAAAAAAGCTTCTAATGGAGGAATCTTTCCAGCTAATAGTGAATCTAGAAGAATAAATTAAGAACTATTCTTTTTAGTTTAATGAGCATGACCACAAATGGGATTAGTGTCAAATGGAACGCACTTTGGTCATTTTTGCTTTGAGTGCCGCAGAAGGAATAGGTGTGGGCACACTATCAGAGGACTGGCTGTCTCGAGACTTTGTCCGCACTGTCACTTGTTTGGGGTTCAAGCCCAGCAGCTTATTGATGTCAATCAACGCGTGATCTCCTGCAACAACCACATACCAAATAAACACTGAAGAGAATATTGTTGTTATTTATATTCTCTTTACATTTTAACTAACCCAAACTTATTGACTCACATTGTGATAAAATTTAAATGTTAATTACTTGTTGAAATAGAACATTATATTTGGTAAGTTATATTTTAGCTACCATATTTTCCGCTTTCTACCTCAATCATAGCTTTACTAGGATGTATATTTTGTTCACACTGAAATATAGTGGTATTACCTTGATGGATTACACTATGGAGTAGTTTGTAAAAATAGTTACAGAGTGTGATACGTTAAGGTAAGAATGGTACCTTTAAGGATATACAAAGTGTACAATGCTTATTTCAGTGTAAGGAATGCCTGAGCAAAATTGAGGGTAGTCTGGATTTCTGCTGGTAAAGCGAAAGAAATCTCTGAAAATAATAAAGTTTTTCCCCCATGCTCTAACTCTTACTACATGTCTGGGCAATTCACAAAGAGTCAAGTTTTCATTTAATTAATAATATGAACTCAAAGCAAATAGGGATACTAGTGCCATGGATTACACTTATATTGAGTGATCACTTATCAATTGTCTACAAAATGTAATCAAGCTCCCAAGAAGAATAAATGTTGACATTGTCAGAGTACACTTTGGGCTATTTCACTGAAAAGGGTTAGGCCTGATTATTAAAAACTATATTTTTACTTTGATATATGGGTTTACTCTTTCATATTGATAAATTGATGGTCAGGGAGTGGATGCTGTGCCTGTCTTAGTCTTAAGTTAGATTATAAGGCAGGCCTAGCCTGCCGGAAGTGGAACAATATAAGACATAAATAAAAAAAACTCACCAATGCCATAGCCTGGAAACAGTAATGGCTATAAAATGTTTACTTTGATATTGATATTATGGTATTCAGCCAATACATCTTTCTCAAATAAATATAGAAATATAATTATATTTTGGCCTTTTGAGTCATATCATATGTTATTTGATAGTCATAGTGACACTTTAGAGTAACAATGTTGTTCCATGCAAAGATAACATTACTAGACAAAAGGTGAATCTATTTAATAAGATCCAAGGCATAATTCAGTGGGACTGCTGACCAAGTTGTCAACCCCGTCTAATCTGGTTTGCTTGTTTCAGGAAGATTGGGTCTTAAATCCTAACCTGGTGTACTAAAGATAGTTTTCCCAAAATGGATTACCATTTTACCTCTATGCTTGTGGGTACATTTACTCAAATTTCTACCTTTAAGGTCTGCCCCAAAAGTGTCTCCTAATAGACCGGATGTGTGAAGCGGCTTACAGAATAATTAGACAAATATCCCAGAATCTCAGACATTATTCACTATAAGTAAAAAAAAAACTAAATTATAATCCCAAATAGTCTGATTATCCTGGCTAAATAAAAAGTTTCACAGTTCACTTTGACAGTCCCATAAAATCTTATCACAGATTCACAAATATAATGATGCTTTAAATACCGCTCAGCAAGGTCCTTAGATGTCTACCAATAGCCCACATATTTAATGAATAGTTGTTTAACAACAAATGAAATTATATTCATAACTGAAATAGAGCTTAATTACCACCAAAAGGCACAAAAAGCTACTACTTAAATATTTTGCTATCACAAATCTGATGTGACCTAAATATAATTCAAAATGCACTACAATTCTTTCTTAACAAGTTTAGTTTACTCATGCTGCCAATCGTTTTCCTCCACCAAAGCTTAATCTTCCTCTCTAAGGTAGTCCTAAGTGAGATTAACTGTCCGGTTCCCTCCTATTCGAACGAACTTTATACAGCAAGAAACACTCACTCTGGGTACCTGTGCACCAACTAAACATAACACAGATGGTATTCGTACCATACCACTACTAGCCAACAAAGATGTTACCAGGGTATATTAATCAATAGAGAAGCTTAATTATCTCACCTAGGTACAAATGCTTGTATATAATTGTCACCATATGGAATAAAGTCAGTTGTTTGGTATTGAAAATAACAACATTGATAACCAGTCAGAAATATTATCATCAACAAAGTATAACAGAAACCATAATATTAACAATAATTATTACTATTACAAATCTATGATATGCACAACAAATAAATATATTTACCATGACAAAATAAAAGTACATAATGAAATATAATTAAATTTAATTTACATACTCTGTTGATAAATGACTTGCTCTTAAACAATATAAAGATTGACTTTCTTGTCATCATCATCATTATGAACTGTTTCCAGCCTGTGGCCTGGTCTGTTTAGTAAAATGCCTTCATCTCCCTCTTTGTTGTCGCCTTTAAAGTTTCCCGTCTGGCATTTTACTTTATTACTGACTTACTTGTATCTAATCTAAAACTTTATGGTACTAGAGTCTAGTAGTATTCTAAGCTGTTATTGAATTATTAAAGTTAAGGGAAAGTAGTTCAAATTTCAACTGTCTAAACTTCTATTTATTTATTTAAGGAATTGAGAGCTAATAGCACACTTCTTCAAACAATTTATCTCATTCAATATATGTATATACTCTCTTTACTGTTTTTGTATTTTAGTTTACGATGCAGATCATATTTAGAAAAGGTTTTACCAATATTTTTAATTAACTTGAATTAATTAATATTTTTCCCTGAATTTCCCAAATGAATAATGGATCAAAGTAATCCAGTCAACACAATAAAATGAACTTCAATCATGACATACACCCTACTAGGGTAGAAATTAGTATTTATTGTCACAGATATTTCTTAAAGAAACTATACCCATCTTCAGTGTGGAAATACTTTTTTGATTACAAGATGAAACTTTGAATTATGGACATCAGAATTGTATTTATCTTAACAATTATATTATTAGACGTGTACAAATGCTTGGGGGGAGTGGTGTGTTTAGAATCCACCAAATACCTAGGACCTCATCAAGAGGATTCATTCTTAATAATTGTATTTATATTTATTTGATAATTTGACCAATGTTTCTTACATGACACTGATACCAACATAACAAATGGTATTACCAGCACTATTACTAGCCTGCTAATGTCGACCCCTAAGTCCACAACACCGATATTGCTGCCAACAGAATTTGAGAAATAAATTTGAGAGAAGGAAAGGCAATTTTTATAACAATAGTAGATAATATAAATATATTAATAGTGCTTGTTAAAATTGAGTAGATAACTTGGGGGAGCTGAATTGTATTCATTCTGAATAGTATCCATTTAGACATTTCTTAAACAAGCACCACAAATAAAAAATCTGATGTGTATCCATTCTGAATGGTCTCCATTCAGACAGTTTTCAAATAAACGACTTTAACAAAAATCCTGATTTGCACCCACTGTAATTATATCATTATATCCACAAAATTCTGAATTGTATCCATTCAGACATTTTCTTAACCAAGCACTACAAATAAAAAGTCTGATTTGTATCCATTGTGATTTGTATCCATTTAATTGAGGTGCCACTTGTCTGATAGAAGGCAACAGTAGAGAATCTCCTTAACTCATTCTGTGTTTACTAGAGAGCAGCACTATCACCAAGTTAATACACAGAAAAAGTTAAATGCATATTAGTGTTTCTTTTAAAATAATAATAAAAGGGTACTTTACAAATAATTGGTTTGGAAAAATAATTATGCTCTAGATTTAAAGTGGTACATGGGGAATATTTTAAATAGTTTGAAAAATGTAATATTTCAGGATCCCTAAATTCATGAAAAATGTGTTGACGCCTGGAAGGTTATGTTTAGTTCGGGTTGATTTGTGTATTATATTAAAAAATTATAACTATTGCATATTAAATACTTTAGTGGCATATTGTTACATTCTTTGAATATTCATGTTATAAATAATAACGTTCTTCTGTGATTGATGAGAGTTTTGCTGATTTGTTTGGATTATATATAATTTATTTTACAATATTAATTTTGTTATCATTGGAGATTTGTTTTGTTTCTGTGTGTAGAGATGGCAAAAAATATAAAACTTGTCATATGATAACAAAGAAAAACAAGGAATCCCATTTTCTTTGTACACCTACTAGTATAGAAATAAACATAAGTCCTTAACTCTTTTGCTTACTGGTACATAATCACTTTTAGCCATAGTCTTAAGAATTCCCTTCATTTCCCAAGATGAATTTTATTATTTAACTCTTAAAAGCAAAGTGTTTTATTTTTAAACACTGACCTCCCTCTTGTTTCACTTCAGCTGGATAAATGGTAAGGCATTTCTACTTATAATAGATCTAATGGGGATAAATTCACATTGTTTGGGCATATAAGTGTTGCGGAGGGTGGTAAATATAAACACTTTTTGGGGGTTTTTCAATCAAACTTAGCAAAACTAGCACATAAAATGTAGGCCTGTGTTCAAGTCAAGTATGATGGCCTTTAAATAATATTTTTTAATCCAATTTCAACCCAGGTAGCCCTACATTATACATGGATGAAATTATCTGTATATAATAGGATATGACACTTTAATACAACTCTCTGAAGATTAAAAGAATACAATCACAAAAACATTTTTTCTTTATTGCCATGCCCTGTGTGAGATATAAACCTACTTTAATCTTTGCTTAGAGTGGGTGATAGTTTTGCGTGTGCAAAAGTCTAATAAAACGGCGTTGTTAAAGTAGTTACTGCAGCCAATTTGTCATAATATTGTATTTAAATAAAGGGTTGCCAACAAGATGATAGTAGGGTTATTTATATTTACATTTATAACCAAATACATAGGATCTTTGTCTGTAAAACAAACACCCTATACTCGGGTATATTATGTAGTGTTTATAAAAATAAGTCTAATAATTTAAAATCCATGTTTAGATTTTAAAGTAATAAGCCAATAAGTAAAACAATTATCTTTTTTATATTAACAAAAAGATAATGCTGCTCTCTAGTAAGCACGGAATGAAGGAGAGTCTCAGCTGCTGCCATCTATCAGACATATGGCACCGCAATTAAATGGATACAAATCAGAATGGATAGAATGGATACAATTCAGGATTTTGTGGATATAATGCGAATATTTTTAGCGGATATAAATCAGACTTTTTATTTATGGTGCCTGTTTAAGAAAATGTCTGAATGGAGAACATTCAGAATGGATACAATTCAGGATTTTGTGGATATTATGATAATGGATACAAATAAGACTTTTTATTTGTGGTGCTTGTTTAAGAAAATGTCTGAATGGAGACCATTCAGAATGGATACAATTCAGGATTTTGTGGATATAATGCAAATAATTACAGTGGATACACAACAGGATTTTTGTTAAAGTCATTTATTTGAAAACTGTCTGAATGGAGACCATTCAGAATGGATACAATCAGGATTTTGTGGATATTATGAGAATGGATACAATTCAGTCGTCTCGATTACTTGAGTTGAATTTTTTTAGTTATTTTGATCGAAAGTCAACATGTTTTTATGTAGTTAAAAATATTTTTTATCTACCTCAGCAGCAGATTTAAATAAAGATAGATAATCAGAATGTATCTACAAAATGTCTATCTCAAGTGGCGATCAACTTCTCACCCAGGTTCGTTTCACCTTCTAGTTTTGACTCCGACTTCCTGGGTGAAGTAATGTGCAATTTCAGGCTGCTCTAAATCCACTATGCTCATTGTCTGGGCAAGGTTTTTAGTTATTCAATGTGAACTCTGCAGCTATGTAAACTCATTCTTGTGTCTACCATTAAAAGTGTCAATGTTATTTAGGAGAAGCTAATGACGGTGGGCTCCAACCAATTCATAGATCTATATGATCTCGTGATGAATCCCTCCAATGCATTAATAAAATTGTGCAATTCAAACATGAACTACTCATCTATTTAATAGCTAACTGTATATAATGTATAATTATAAGGTTTCTTCAAGTTGTTGCAAACATTTTTTCAATTAGACAAACATTCACTTCCCATTGGCCTGTATATCTTCCTTGGAAATGTTATTATTCCAAAAACTCAAGGAGGATTTTAAATATACTGACATCAACTGCCAGTAATCTAGCTTTAATACTGATGGATTTGCCTTGTGTTTATAATGAATCAAATATCAACTAGAAGTATGGAAAACCAAAGGAGAACCCTATTTTTTTGCACTATGATATATATTTATATATATATATATATATATATACAAAAACAAAATTTAAGTTTGTATGAAATCTTTCTTCATATAATGAACAAGACAGTTAATGACTCTTTTACTGGTAAAATTGATTCAGGAGAGAAATCAAATAATAAATTTAATCATGAGAAAAATTTTGTAGTCAATATACCCAATTATAAGTGAACCAGAATGTAGCCACACAAGAGCAAATAGCAAATAGGAAAGAAAGCCTTAATGCCTCTTCCCTTAGATTAGATATGATTGGGAATCAACCTGCCCAGAATTGTTTGCACATGACTCCAAGGCCATTCTTCCCCGCAAGTTGATGGATATTTTGCTTTATTTGTTGTCTGACTTGTCAAGAGACAACTTTTGATTTATGTTAAATATTGCTTCTAATCCCCTTTAGGTGCAAAGTTTTAGTATAATTTGGAACACACATTGAATGAAGCAATTTCTCATTTGCAAATTATATCAAACAAAGCTCAAGGTCTTTTGTTGATGTGTAGATACAGTCAACGTGTGAAGTTTGAAGCTAGAATGCAATATAAATGGATACATCCAGACATCATTATTATACAGACCTTAAATCAACCAAACCATTCCATCATAATAGATAATATCAAAGTCTCAAGCTAGAGCTAGCATAATATCCCTAATCAATGACATAAGGACATAAGTGGCCACATGGTCTTTGGCGTTTCTTTTGAAAAACCCCAGACCACAGATGACAGTGAGATTGCGGTTCAAATCCTGGTCGGGTGTAGTGAAAGTGGTTTTCCCAGCTCATTCTTTCTCTATGGAAATGGGGGTACACTTCCTTTAAATTCAACCTTCCTCATCCATAATTTATTTAGCGTAAATAGTACCTATGCGGATGGCCGAACGGGTAATAAGATGCGGCGCGAAAATAATAAAATAGAGGAGGGAGATAGAAGATACCCAATGCCTCGAGCTGGATTCTCAGACATGTATGTAGCTCAAACAATTGACATAAAGAATATATATGTGTATGGTCAATGTCAAGCAAAAATACCCAAAGAAATAAATGATTATGCTGAGAGCCAAAAAGTCATCAACATCTAGAAAAGAGTGTACAATCAATAAGAATGTGCAGCTACAAAAGTGCATTGTTGAAACTAGGAATTGTTGCAACTTAAGACAACCACCTAGATTATGATTACATTCCTAGTTTTGAGAGAATGGCTTCTGTACTGATCATGTAATCTCGATTTAGGGATGAACGGCCGGTTCATGACCCAGAGTTCATCCAGAGACAATATGGCTGACTGGCAGTACAGTTGTGTCCGGTGCTTCATCAGAGCATGTTGTTAAACTTAGGACCTCTGCATGGTTTAAGAATATTGTAGAGTTAGGGTAGTTTACCCATAGACAGTTATCATGTACCAACTATCATCTTTTGTAAATAATAGTATTTTTATATTCCATGTTATTACATTAGTTAGTTATAAAATAGTAAAGAACTCTCATATTATTTAAATGTGTGCATGCACTCCCATCCTCTATGAACGGGAAACCGGTCATAACAATTAAACCTTAAGGACTTTAATCAGATATAAGGAGCATTAAATACACAAAGGTACACAAAATAATTGATGAGTTAGTATGAACGCAAACATTCTCATAAATTTTTGGCAGCCATTATTCCAATGAAGGATTATGACAGCCATAGTTCACTGTGATCTAATTAGATTCCTCCCCTTTTAGGTTAGGAGGTTGGGGAACTCAACCATAGCAATTATAATTATCATTTTATCTATCTAATGGTACATTAAATCAATAAAATTATATTTGTATTGATACCTTTGTAAGATTATATTGTATATTCTTGATTATGAATACTACTTCGGTGGTAAAATGGTATAACATAAAAAAGTAAATTTCTAATAAATGAGTTTGAAACCCACTTAGATGTAATATTACAAAAATATTTTCCCACTCGCCCTCCAAAAAATGCAGTGTAAATATGGGTATGGATCAGATGGATAATATGATGCAGCGCAAAAAAAAACCCACTATAATGGACTGGTTTGGAACACGCAAGGTAAGTTAAGGGTTTGCCTACCTTCTTTGGTGGTGTGTTGAGCTTTCAGCTCTCAAAATAGATGGCGTTGCTAACGTTATACAAACTAGTGAATTCCAGCCATCAGGTTGGCAGAACTACTGGTTTGTTTAAACAATTGGGAGGCTGACTGACCGGTAATCAGTCAAGGCCGCAAGCAAACTTTTCCTCTAACTGATAGAGAAAATAAGTGTAGTGCCCACAGGACTGTAAAATGTGCAGGTGACCCAAGTTGGAAAAGTCGTGGGGATTAAAAACGTTGAGATACAATCATACTCTGGAGCAGAAAATTTAGCCTAGCCATCGCAGCCAGCAAGACACTTCTATCTGACACGTCCGAAATAAGCCAAAAACTAGTCGAGGAATTCTAGAGGCCAAAAATGTTCACGATTACAATATTTTCTTTATGTGTATAAATGTTTAGACTTTAAAAAGGGAGCGGGTGAAATCATTGTTTTGTGGAAAAATACAGTCCGTTGAAATGTGCACATGCCTCCCAGCATACGGAGACATTTAACTTCCTTATCCCTCCCATTAGTGTAAATCTTTGGGTAATTTGGATGGGTAATAAAACGTTCTAAACAACTTTTTCATAGAAGTTCTCAAAAAAAACAATTTACCCCGTTGGTGGTCACATGCTCTAAAAAAGCGTCTTTCTTGCATTAGTGCAATAGACTGGTTTGTCATTGACGGAAAGGTAGGGGTTCAAATCCCTGCTGAAGGTATTTTGGGTAGATATTAATCAATTGTTTCCTTCTCTTTTCCCACGGAAATGTGGGTACATTTCCTGTAATTAATTCTACCTTCATTAACACCACCCCAATATTGTAATTAATATACATTCATTCAGACCGGAAGGGAAGTAAAACCCGGTGATTTTTTGGCATATATATGTTGATCACTTTTATTTCTCATTTAATCTAAAACTTCTGACATTAGAGTATAAAAAATCCCAACATAACTCTTTTACTGCCCGGTTTCACTAATTATTTTGCCTCATGAAAAAGAGTCACGAACAGAAAAAAAGTGAATCTTTGGTCTGGAGATTATCAATGGTGACAAAAGACTAGGGTGGAAAAAATATGACATATTGGTCTGTTAGAGGCTTCGAGCAGTGTCAAGTAAACCAAATTGCTTTGACCAATAACATGTGATTAATTGATCAATTTTAATCCTAATTGAGTCGAGTTCTCTTAGTCCTAAATACTAACTAGATGTGAATTAACATGGGGTATGATTCGGAGTGCTACTATCCTAAGCTTGTGAAACTTGAAAAAAATAATTCATACCAGTATTTCATGAGCTTTGGTCAGTTGTATACCCATTTTTGGGGCCATGGCCTAAGGGGCCATCCTTAAATTAAGCAGGGATTTTGGGGTAGGGAGGGAGGTTCAGTATTTCACTACATTTTCTTATGAGGGGGTGGGGTGTCAGAATATGAGTGAAGAATGACCCTGGGCACGGGACGAATCCTGGGTAGCTCAGTGGTTAGAGCATTGACGTACTAAGCCAAAGGTCCCGAGTTCGATTCCCATGTCCAGGTGTCATTTTTCAATTTTCAGAAAATGATATCTAGTAGGAGTAATCCTCACTAAAAGCATAAACAGTAGCTTTGGCTATTTAATTCATATTATTCATATTATATTGTTTTTATTATCCTATCGGCTTACTCTGCATTTATATTTCCCCCTTTTTTTTATGCTTTATAACATTGTATGCCTGACTTGGTCCTGGAGGACGAAAAGGGGCAACACTTGCAAAAAGATACTAGCTTGTAAATGGGTAACGATCATACTAACGGCACCTATTATCAACTAAGATAACTATTTGTAGAAAGAAAAGTTGTATTTAAATACATGTATGTTTACTAGAGTGTCGACTTGGGAGTTGCTAGAGCTCAATATTGTGGTGATTATTGAAGCTAACCCAAATTTAAAAATATATTTAAAAAGAAGAATAAATTATTCATTAAATGATGTGTTGTAAACAAACCCTCTAGCTTAATATTACAAAGAAAATAAATAAATCAGTTAATAATTTTTGTTTTCCCATTTAAAATACATTTAAATGGAAACATTTTAACGAAAATATTTCAATAACTATTTTTAGCATGGATTGAAAATTCCATAAGAATTATGAAAGATGCCCAGATATGTTTCTAAAATAAATAAAAAACAAAAATGTTGAGTTTTAAATGTGTTTTTTAAACACATTTTTTTGTTTAGAACTGTGCATTTATGCGTATGCTCAGCCTTAAGACAAGAATAGTTTGAAAAAAAAGTAAAGTTAACATATTCAGTGTAAAATTGACTAAACAAAAATTAGAGAGTAGAATACTTCCTTTTTTGCTGAAAGAATTAGTTTATAAAAATTCATTAAGAAGCTGCTTTAAAGTTCCCAACTATCTTTGGTAAGCCTAGACAATCAAACATGTATTTAATCCCATTTACCACGCATTAAAATCACCTCTACCAACATCAAACTATATGATAGCCTAATACAGTGGTTCCCTATGTGGGGTTTGCGTACTCCCAGAGGTATGTGCCAGGACTTTTGGGGGTATGCAAAAATATTTGAATAATGCCGGAAAAAGCTATATATGCCAGCAGTGTAAGACATAAGATCTGTCAAAATTTGTGAAATTAACTCAACACTATGGCGAGGGGAGGTGCGGGTTTGTTTCTACATTTGATCTTGAGAAAATGATTTAAATTTCAAACATAAAACAGTTTTCATTATTATTAATAAATTAATACATTAATTGTGTTAGTTTTTGCTTTTAGAATGTAAAAATATATGCAATGTTTATTCACCTTAATATTCTATTCTTATTTAATCCCATTATTGGCCCAATTATTTTCAGTTGAAACAAATTAGCCCGAAATAACTACTAATGTATTAACTAAACATTTTGCTAACATTAAGGGGACAATTTATGTAAATGGGCTACCAAGGGATTTGCAAGTGAATAAAGGTTGGGTACCACTGGCCTAATAGATGTGGGGGACCCCAAAATCTATATCACGCCAGGTTACGGGCGAACTTCCTTACATGCCAACTCAAAAACATTTATATTATAATTCACTTCAACAGGAGAAAACCTGAAATTCGTAGTTATGCCCTTCTGGTTTAAAGGCACCCCAAATAATGATTAACATCTTATAACCTAAAGACTTGGGGCTGAGTACACAAGTGAATTCTATTTTTAAGATGGGGAGATCAGGGTTTGAATCCCAGTCAAGTCTACTGAGGGTGGTATTTCCTAAAATGGTTTCCCACTCTCCTTCCATACAAATGTTGGTAGATTACCTCTAAAATGCTTCCTTCCTTATCCTTACCCCACTATAATAATTATTATATATGCCTATAAACTGAAAAGTTAGTAAAACATGGTGCTAAAAAAAAATATTTGAGATATAAGAATTTTCAATTCACATAAAAAGCTGTATTATTCAAATGTCTAAAGATTTCAAGGGTTTTAAGGGGATTAATAATGTAAACCAAATAAAGAATGAAGAAACAATATGATTTGAAATGATTAAATATTGAATAATATTCCTAAATTATTTATATAAAAAACTGGGATTATTTACACTATCATTTTAAAATAACAAAACAACCTTAGTTATACATTATTTTTGATGCTTCATGTGTTATTATCTGTTAGGTCTAGTTGTCTATTTTACATATTATGAGAGGGGAGGGGGTGGATTTTAATATAATATGCCAGAACTAGTCTTTAAAAATGTATTAAAAACGGTTAATGAAAGGAAGCACTGGTAGTAATCCCAGGAAGGATTGAGTTTCGATCTCCATAGTCAGAATGAGAAGTGAAAAATATTTTAACACCACTGTTGACACTATTGTTTTTGAAAGTTGCTTCTATTAACATATTTTGATGTTGCTAACGGAGAATTTTTTTTTCAAAAAACAGCTTTTTAAATCCTTCACAATGTCACAATGATTCAATGAATGAAACAACATTTAAGTATTTAAGTATAATTGGGCAAAATATTTGCATGTTAAGTGCTTCGAGTGTTATTGGCTAATATTGTTTCTCACAGGAAAATTTTTTGTGTTTATCAAACCCGGGTGAATATTAGTGACTGACCTGTTGGACTGTCCACATCAGTGACTTTCTTGCCATCAGCGTAGACTGCATACCCTGTGACGGGCGCCCCGTTGCTGACGGTGGTGGGATTCACAGGTAGCCAAGTGACCAGCAAGGTTCCATCCTGAGGTCCGGCCTCCACTTGAATATCCACAGGAGGATCAGGCAGACCTAGAAATATAGCTAAATTATCGAGTAGTCTGACTGGTTGACAATAGTAGCCAAAAAGAGAGCCGCCACTTTCTAAGAACATACTAACTAGTTTACAGGTACACTTAAACGCTTTTATACATATAATATAGACATTCTAAATTTTTAACTCTTACTTATAATTTAATAATTTGTGACCAGCTTGTATTAGTGTTTAGAGTGTTATATCATATATATTCTTAAACAAAAGAGTAGTTCGAAAGTGCAGCCCATTTTTAAAGAAAATTTCCACTCCAACACCTGAATTGTGGTGCATTCTTGTTTGCCTCTCAATATTAATCTACTTGAGTATCAGCATTTGTACCAATCAGATGCTCACTTGATCCAATGTGAAGTGGTTTGATAAAGTAGGTATTTAACATAAATCGGCAGATATATATTTCTTGCAGCTAATTACATGTTTTTCCCCATGCTGTGCAGTAACGAGGTTCAGAAGTGGAATCTTTAAAGAGCTGGGTGTATGGGGGTGGGAGGATGTTTTATACATCTGTAAAACAAGATTTATTATAAATAAATGATAATGATTACATAAGCTTTGAGGGAAATCAACTGTGTGATATTATACAAGAAATAAATTATGAGTGAATACACATGTCAAATAGACGTAGAGATCAGTATGAAGTTATATAAATACAAAAGTACTAACTTATTTGGAATAATAAAGGTACCATTTAATAAGAGTGTAACAGATGGAGGTTACAACAATGTGAAAATTAAGAGGCATGTTCACTCTTATAATTCAAAATTGACACCCTAGTTAGATGAGTTACAGAAATGTACCTACAAACCATAGTAATTCAGTTTTTTAGAACAGATTGAATAATAACATTTTAAAGTAGAAAATGAACTGCAGTTCCCTTAGGTATGAGCTAAGAAGCATGAGTTAAGAAATAAATACACCAACCTACTATAAGTTTAATAAAACGCTACAGGACATTTTTGAATAATTTTCTAATGGCTAAACTAAGATATTAATACTACAAATGATAAAGCTTGACTATATTAGTTGGCAGCTTGTTACATGAAATGTGGCCAATCTTGAGGTCACTAGTTCATTAATTACCATATAAAAGGTGCCACCTATCATTAAACAAAGCAGCATATAAAATAGTGTTGACTTTCGCTTGGAAGAGTGGTCAAATAATGTTGTGTCATAATCTGTAAATTAATATATAGATTATTCTAAGAATTTGATTGAATAAAAATATTGGGTGTATTTTCAATTAATTAAAAATTATTATAACCTATAAGGAATAAAAGAGAAGCGAATGGTGGTCTTGGAGATTCATGCTAGGTATTGAATTTAGATTCAACCCCATCTATGTATGATTATGCAGAAGCTAACTCAGTTGGTCAAATGATGTGGATGGCTATGCCAAAACATAAAAGAGACTAAAATATTCATCAATGAGCATTGAATCAAACCATTCAGATTCTAAGATCAGTGAAGTATAAATATAGATATAAGTTTTTAAAGAAATAGTTAAAAAGAAAAGAGGGAGAGGAGGAATGTTTGCTTCTCAAAATGCATGACGGTGATCGGTGTGGAATAGGAGGTGATGGGACACATTCTTTTACAGCATAGAGGTGTATTCTATTTTGAATCAGCTTATCTTTACTAGATAGGGGGCATTCACTTTTCTCCAAGCTTTGTATTTTCCCCTGTTTTCTTAGATCAAAACCTAGAAAGTAAATTTAGTGACTAGTGGAACGATTCCATTAGCATTGTGATGAACAGTGGAGTATAGAAAAGAATTTGGTTTGCTGGTATTTGTTTTTATTTCTTGATAACTTAATATTCATGTAATATAAATTCATGATTATTCTATGCACGATGCATAAAATAAACATGGTTTATTATATATGTAATAATAGTATATAGGTACCTATCTAAAGTGTGTGGATACGCTTCATGTCCGGTTGCTGCAAATGAAACGGGCTGCTTTGCCAATTACTACTAACATGTCATCATACACCAGTTTAATGATCCTGACTTGACATAGCTTGGCCCAATAATGACTGAGATTTATTCCAGAAACTAGAAGAGGCTTGATGTTAAAGCTGCAGAAAATCTATTGCCACATCCTTAATGGAGAAGTGCTCAAGCATCTTACTGGTAAATAATATGAATTTCTTTTGCAGCATCTCTTTGGAGCCTTAAATAGGAATCTATTTTTTGATTTTATAGTTAATATAGATTATGCACTATTGCAACATTTATTTGTGAGCTATATCAGCTGGGGTTCCCTTGGATATCTTGACAATATTTAACTTGTAAAATTGCCGCAAAATGTTAACTACCTATTTATTAATGGTGGTGTTCTTCCTGCCATTTTAAAATACAAAATTAAACTTGTATGGAAAGTTTAGTACAGATAATCTAGAGAATGTATGACCACTATCCACCGCCATTCTATGATCAATTCTCTTAAAGTCTCTAAACTATGTATAAGTTGCATGACAGCTAATCAAGTTTTTTGCCGATTCACATGAGAATGGGTCAAAGGATTATGATGGTATTTCTTTAGGTGAAAACTTTATTTATAATACAAGCAGTGGTGGTGGACATACATGAAAGGTGGATGGGAGTTTGGTATAGTAGGTAGAAAGGAGAAGAGGGATTTCACTCCTATCGTGTGAAGTGAATGAGCCATCAATTTATCTTGTAAAACTATGTGACTGTTTAGATCTTGTCTTGTGAGGATTCCATTACCAATTTTATAATAAATATATATTTCTACATACAAATCTAACCAAGATGAATATTACATAATTTTAAAGTGTAGTTGCGTGTATTTCTGAAATAATAAAGAGAACCAGAAAAAAAAAGTATAGTTATTTTATCAGTGGAAAAAAATACGATGTACTCATATTTGCATCATAAAATACCAATGTACTTATTTGAACTAAAATGGGAAAATGTTAAGCGGGACAAACAGCTTTGTGAAGAAATTCAATATCATGTTGTCCATCAGCAATTAATAAAATCAATTAATAACAGTATTAATGAGTCAACCACAGACAGTTCAGAGCTATAACAATTCTCAATTGGTGTTAAATCTGCCTACTCTGTATAATTAAAAATAAAATAAATGTTTACTAACATGTAAAGTCCATGGGATTTGAAAGTGTGACACTTGCTGCTATAAGAAAATATTCTCTGAGGATGATTTCAGTGATCTTGAATAACCCCTAAAGAGTCTTTATTTCTGCTTTAAATATCTGGGGATAACTCAGGGGTGTAAAAAATAAAATATCTAATGATGACCAAAGTTTCTTTATACACTATTATAATTATGTTTTTTCTTGTTCAGAAATATATTGTCAGACAATCAACTACTAGGCATAAATGTGATATTCTTTCTATTGTTAATAACATTTACAAAGTTCATCTTGATCTAGCAAAGAGGTATTCCCTATATGGTGACATTGTTGCTCTTTCCCATTTCCCTGAAGATGGCATTAAAATCAAACCATTTAAATCTGAAGAAAGAATAACTCCTTATTTTCAAAATGGCGAGATCTTGAAAGTTAGATTATTAACAAGGTTTTGTGAGAGCTACGGTGAGGTGCAAGAAAAACTAATACACTTTATGAGTAATGGATTGTGAATAACATAAAAGTAGATAAAAGGGTTGGTCTAGAATTCTTTACAAGTCTGGGTCGATATTCTCCTGACAAAATGATTTAAAGTTTTGTGTTTGTGAAGAATTGATAGAGACATTGTACAACCAATTATTTAGTGTGGCCATAGAAAATTGGACAGCATAGCTACTAACACAAACTTTATCTTATGCTCGAAATAAAAAAGGATTTAGTAAAATATTTGTAGATGAGAAAAAATAAGTGAATAAACTTGTCTGAAGCATTATTAATTATTCATGTGTATCCCAATTTGACACGTGATGGTTATTCACAGGATCAGACATGATAGCTGTCTAAAATTCAATCAAGTTAAATAAAATGCAATTCAGTTGTATAGCATTGGCGCGAAAAGTCAAACGTCCCTACTTCAATTCCTGTGTCCAGATTGTCATTTTTCACTTAGTTTGAATTGTCTGAAGCAGATGTAAAATAAAATTGAAACAAACAAAAAACCCTAATTTTTCTTGTGATTTGGAACCAAGATATAGTCTAGGACAGGGCTATTTAATTGGCAGCCCGCGGGCCACATGGGGCCCACCAAGCTCCAGAGATTGGCCCACAGATTGAAAGTCCAACTACTGTATCACTTGTGATGCATTGTATAGCTCAGAAGGTATGTAGAAGCACATGACCTTGAACGACCAGAGATGTCATCAGTCTCTTATCAGTGGGGGGTGAAGCTGCAAGCCCAGTGTTACTCGGCCTTGGCGGACCAACATCGTGTGTTTATAAGGGAGTGCGAGCTTACCCTCCGGCGGTGTGCGTCCGCCAATCTAGACCCAGTATCTCTCTCTCCAAGCGCCACCACATAACGGCTGAGCTATATAACAAAGTCTTGGTTTTGACCTTGAACAATGCAGGTGGCCAGGCGAAAGGGAGGCTGAGAGTGACTCACACCTCTTCTCCCCTCCACCCAACAGCAGCCTATGTCTTAACAGTTGATATTTGCCAGGCTTATTTTTCGTGTATTATTTATAGTAATAGTGGAGTGCTTTGTTTGTAATTAGTCTTATCATTATATTATTATTATTATTATTATTATTCTCATATTTATTAGGCCTATTCTTTTTCTAGCTTTTACATTTTTAAAATTTCAATGTAATATATCAATATTAAATATAATATCAAATTACGTTTCACTCCCGCCCTCCCTCTCCCTTTTAAACTACAAAAGTAAAACCTAAAAAGTTCCAAATTACTGCCAGATTGAATTGAATGTTTGGCCCAGCAAATATTATAATTTTTCGAAGTGGCCCACTTGGATAACTAAGTGAATAGCCCTGGTTTAGGAATTGAGTTTTACAAGAGCTTCAATTTTTATTTCCTTAGCATTGCATCTTATTACCCGTTCAGGTTATACGAGAATGTTTTAATTACGCTAATGGTTTTAGGGATCAGGAGGGTTATATTTAAAGAAAGTGTCCCCACATTTGCATGGAGGGAGGGTTGAAAACCATTTTGTAAAACCGCCCTCAGTTCACCTGAATGAGATTCAAACCTCAATTTCCCCATCATAGGCAGTCTAGTGTACGGCGAGAGTAGCGCATTAGACCAAGAGGCCACCAAAGCAGGTTTTGTATGTCTTGTATTTGAAATAGACATAATGAATGCAAGAATTAAACATATGTCAACTATAGTCTATAATTTTTGTTTCCTCTTCCAATCATGTACCCACCATTGAAATGTATAAAATTTCATTGTGAGATCATTTTTCAGACTACAATATCAATTAATTTCACATCAAACTTGTGATGTCTTCATGTGCTGTGAATGAAATCGAACATTGTAGTGCCCAAGATATTGCTCAAGGAAAAGATTTTGAATAGAACACAGTAAAGTCAGTTATGAGCTAGACTCAGTGGCGCACCCCAGATTTGTTCTTGGGGAATGGGGGTTGGGGGTTAAGGGGGATATGCTTGAATAAAAAAAAACATAGTATTAACAGCATTTTCCTTCTCATCTAAGAACGAAGTTAGGCACATTATTGCATGTAAAGTTTTTCATTCGGGTTCTCAACTCGGTTTTTGTTGGGCTCATGTGGCTGAATAACTGATCAACATCCTCTTTGGAGCGGGGAAGTAACTAATAGTGTTATCGCAGTTGTATAGAAGAATTTTCTTCGAGTAAATCTCTCTCAGCACTTATATGACCTGAATTTGACTCAATTTTTTTTATTTTCATCCATTTTAAATTATATATAAGAAAGAAATGTGTATATTTTTTACATTTTAAAGGGAGAAAAAGAAAACTGTACTAACCTAATTTTATTAAAATTAATGTAAAATTAGGAAGCAGATAACACAACACTTCATAATCACTCTGTAGTGCACAGTCATTATAAACAAAGTCCAGCCTCCTTGAACCTTTAGCGTTGAGCACAGAGATTACATCTTCTGTGTCTACAGGAACTTTTCTGAGTATATTTAAATTGACCAGCACATTCAGTCTTATGTTTCCCACTTGGATTTCTAAGGTAATTTTTGATGCATCACAACATCAAAAATGACCTCTCAGCCATACTTGTTGAGACTGGAAGGGTGCAGAAAACCTTCAACAAATTGAATATATTTGGCTACAAGTCTTTATGGCATCTGTTGAGAGCATCGATTGGCTTGGTAAGAGGAGCAATTTCATTTAGTCTTCAAGCTTCATGGTATAGGACATCAATGTTGTACAGCTCACCCAATTTTATAAACTGGACAGATTCTTCTTCAAGAGCAGTTTGTTCAGATGGAAATAAACACCTACAATTTTTCAATATGTCTTGATGTTTCAAAAATTTGTTTGAAATTGTGTTTATGATGGTGTCAATTCATGGTAAGTAAAGAGCTCGACGATTATATTATTCTTCACTATCGGCTGAACTATTGCACCTTTGAGATTGTCTTCCAACTACCCTTGGCATGATTATCTCTAAATATTCTGCCATCTTTCTTGCACTTTCAAAGAGTTTATTAAATTTTCTTTAGCATTCCTCCTTTAACCTATCATGATATTCTTTACACTATTGGCATGGGCAATAGCATATGCCAGCTCTTTATCACTGGTTTGTAGTTTCTTGCTGAGGAGAAGAGTGTAGTTGAGAGGGAGGTTTTTCTGAAGACAACAATGATACTATGAATTCTGTTTGCTGGATGGCAGCAACTCCTAGTAGGTTAGCGATTGATGACATAGCCCATATTTTGAATTCTTCTAAAGCCTATGCAACAGGGAGTATTAACTGAACCATCACCATGAGTGAATCATGTTGTTCAACCCATCTGGTTGGGCACAACTGCCTTAACTTTTTCTGCGAACTCTCAAGAGTCACACTATTTATGTGTTCCTCCAGGGACTTGTTTTAAAAGTTGAGATGACATTTGCCAATCCTAAAATATTAAATGTAGCTAAATTTTAAAAAAGAAATAGATCTGAGGGGTTAGGGGCTTTATTCCGCTTATCCCCCCATGGGTGTGCCACTGGTTAGACTAATTGCTGATCCTCTTGTATTGTTATATAAAGCATCAGCTTTGTTTACAACAATTTCTATTAGTGCTTTTCGTATATAAAGAAAAATTCTAGAATTGAGATCAATAATGAATGTGATGAATGATGTTTATTTGAAAATGGTCAATGGAAAAATGATAATGGAAAAATGATTATGGCAAAAAAAAAAGTTCATTTAGATATTTTGTAATTTATAAAATTTAAGGTTTTATTTAAAATTATGTGTTTAAATAATTAAGTTAAGTGTAATAAAATGTGTTTCTACTTTAGTTCGGTTGGATATGGTTTAATTTGCATTTTATTTAACTCACAATTTGTTAACTAACAACAACCATTTCAATGTTACTAAAAATGTTATTGTTATTTACTAGATAAAGCTACTTTGTTTGACTGCAATGTTAATTTAATATTTCTTTATAACATTTTAATTTCATCTATTTCAATTTGTAATTGATTTTTAATTGTTGTAAATATAACTTTGAAAATTCTCACCTTGAAATAGGTAATCAAATTCAGAGACTTTGAGTTACCCTGCGAATACCCCATCCCTGCTGCCAAGCACCAAGTCAAAGGTATTGGCTCGATTCTCAGATCAAGTAGTGATTTTAAATATATTTTAGCAATATTTGCTAGCATAGATGACTCAGATAAAATTCCCTTTTTTAGTTGTATTTATGCCTTTTTAGGTGTTAATATTAATATATCCCTACTGACCGTGATGTTACGCTAACAATGGCAAGCATGGGATCTGCTTTTTTGTTCAGTTTTTTGTATCGGTCGTAATCCTATATTCCACGTGGTCTAAATTATAGTTTTGCTGGAAATTAAGCATTATGATTGGAGGCTGTTTTCTTTATTATACTTAATTTTTCTTTTAACTGCTGGTATTCCACTAAAGAAAGTTTGTGTTAAATTGTGTAAACCTTTTGACAAATCGGTAGTGGGTGATTGTAAATCTTTCCTTTATCTTTAAATTTTTCTTGTAAAAATAATATTTGTTTTTGCCTTTTTGTATTAAAATAATAATAAATGCTAAGTTTTCCTTTTGTAACTTTGTTTTTGATTTTAAGATCTCTGATAAGAACCAAACTTTCTTAATTTTTATAAGTGATAATTTTTGTAAGCTCTCTTTCAGTCTTGGCGAAGTCTCCCAATAGGGGTTAAGAGAGTAGTACTGCAAAAATCAGTAAAACAGGTGAAAGAAGATGTGCGAGAAAAGAAAGTATACAAACAAATGAGCGCTGAAGTGAAACAGAATGTAGGAGGTTGCGGGGCGTATACAAAGAGAAAAAGGAGGAGAAAGAATGCAGAATGATTTTGAAGGAAGTAGTAGTACCGGAAGTGGGTAAAAACAACAAAACAAAAAGTGCAATGAAAGACCAATGGCATTTAGAATAATTGTAGGGAGATGATGTCAGTTGAAAATAGTATTAGAGAGCAATAGAGGGAGTATTTTGATCACTTATATGGCGAAACTGTGGAAAAAGTAGCAGAAAAGAGGGAACATGTTATGATGAGGGAAAGAATTATTGAGGCTGAGGTATTAAAAGCTATGAAAGTGTTAAAGAATTGCATAGCTGATGGTGTATATGGAATCACAAGTGAAATAAACTGCAGACAAAATTTGGGTTGTGCCATGTGGTTTCATTCCAAGCAGAGGTTGAATGGACCAGATATTTGCATTGCAACAAATGAATAAGAAATGTATGGCTGTAAGGAAGAAAGTTTATTGTGCATTCGTTGATCTGGAAAAAGCGTACAATCGGGTGAATAGGAGTATGGTATAGAATTTTCTTAGAGAGTATGGTGTGAATGCATGGTTAGTTAATGTAACTATACCAGTGCATGATGGAAGTAATGTGTGTATCAGGGTGTATGGAGCGTAGAGCGAATGATTTGACATTGAACAGGGTGTTAGACAAGGTAGTGTTATATCTCCATGGTTGTTTAATGCATTCATATATAAGTGTATGAGGGATGCTTATGAGGACATGGTTGGTGTACAAATGGACAATGTGAATGTGAGTACGCTGATGTATGCAGATGATGCTGTATTAATGGCTTAGAATGAAAGTGGCTTGTAGAATGCATTAAATCATTTAAATGTGGTGACAGAAAAAATGGATCTTCATATAAATGTCTCCAAAACTAAAGTGATAGTTTTTGATAAGAATAGATAAGGAAATAATTGTTAGTTTAGTACAAAGTGTAACGTGTTGATTAACTTTTAAGACGTAAACGCAACAAAACCCTATAAAAGGTTGAAATTGTTACTACCAGATCTAATAAGTTCTAATAATGTGTGGCAGATAAAGACTTACTGCGACATCACAAGCAGGAGACGCCCAATTCTCATCAAAAGTTGCCCCAGTGAACGAGGCAACTCAGCTTGGAAGACCAACACACACACTTTTAGCACCTGAGCTAGACATCGAGTAAATGAGAGAGGCTTCATTCCAGAAGATACCACCAGGCATTGGCTAGCGCTAGTGGTCGGCTAGTGTGATGTCTAATGATTAACCCCCCTCTTCGTACATTGAGACCAATTGCCAAATTTTATTAGTCCCACTGGTATAAATGGGACTGTCCTTGGTTCACATCTATCTATTATATTGTAATCACTTGACGGAGGAACTGCTGGAAGATATTCACAAGCATCAGCTAGGAAGACGTATTGAAGACCGCGATGGTTGAGACATCTGTGTCGCCTCCTCGCCTCAGAGCTAGCTACGGTGGATAATATAAGTATTGAGGGATGTGGTAATATTTAGTTGAACCTTGAGCTCTATTGTTCAATGTCCTTATGATGTAGTTTTTGCATGTCAATACTGCTGACTTATTTACCTATGCCCTCCAGGCATAGTGTATTATGTTGAGCCTTGAACTCTATTGTTCAGTGTCCTTATGACGTAGTTGTTGTATGTCAGTATTACTGACTTGTTTCTCTATGCCCATATGGCATAGTTTATAGCTTTATGCACTACCTTTCTATGTCTATTAGGCTTAGTCATAAATATTAGGGGCATGATTAGACTCCTTAGACTATATGACCATGCTGCAGCTAGTTTAAAGAATAGAATTTAATAATGGAGGATACCAGGTTATCTATTGCTATGTTTCACGACCTAATTGGGTCTGTAGCTGACACTTGTCTCTGATGTGTCTAACTGTGTACCGGCTTGCGGTACGTAACCTGTGGAAGTGCTACTTGTCCATAGTAGTGGCTCGCGGGATTTTGTCTATTGAGTACGGTCCTCTTGTGGAGTCTTTGGCGTTAGTAAAAATGATCACTATTTTGTCTGGTAATATTTTCCCATTAGTAGGGTAACAGAATAAAGATACTATTGATTGCTCAGGCAGTACTAATTAGGAAGAGTCCGGCCAAAGTATCAGTAGTATCTGATTTTCCTAGTAGTTTGCCTAGTACTGGTTGTAAAATTATAGTTTTGCTTCTAGGATGTTATAAAGTAATAATGCTTAACTGTCTATCTCTTATTATAGTTAAGGCACACTAATTAGCTCATACTAATTACCTCCCTCATAGATCCTTAAATTAGGACTAAATTTTGTATGGCTTAGTTCTTTATAATTTTTGTTGAGAGCAGTAGCTGGAAGTCTCAGTCAGTTTACTGGAGTTAAATAATGTATAGTAAATTTGTAATTAGATTTGACTACCGCCAATAAGTTATATTACCGTGGAGTTGCTGCCTTTAATCCCATTTGATAAATTAGTATATATCCTTCTTTAAGGAGTTAAAAGCTTTCTTATTTACACCTATTACCTATAAGTGTGGGTTATAGGGTGTACCTAGGTGCTTCACACCTGATGTTCCTTTCTCGATATATATATATATATAAAATTGTATCCGTTCATATTCTTATGTATAAACAATGGATGGTTTGAATAGTTTCTAACTGTAATACTCTAATACTATGTACTTCCTATTGACCTGTTTCAATATTAATAAACTGATTTGTTAAACTTGTAAAATATTCTCATTCTTTGCTCCTTGTAATCAACATTTAAGTACTACAGATGTTGTAAGAGGGAAACCTTTTAGAACAAGTGAATGATTTTGTGTATCTCGGCAGAATGTTCTGTGAAAATGGAAGGATGGATGGTGACGTTGACAGAAGGGTGAATGCATCTCAATAGAGTATTTGGATTTATGTGGACTAATGCAAAGAATGAGGTAGTATCGAAAGAAGCAAACATGTCAGTATAAAAAAAAGTGTGTTGACACCAACATTGTTTTATGGATGTGAAACGTGGATTTGTCAGGAGAAACACAAGAGCAAGGTGAATGTGGTTAGAATGTGATATCTAAATATGTATGTGGAAAAACTAGTATGAACAAAGTCAGTAATGAGATGGTGCTGAAGGAGTGTGGTTTGAAAGGGAATCCAATATGTCGATGGGAAAGAAAGGTCTTACGTTGGTTTGGGCATGTCGGGAGGATGAGTGTGGATCGAGCGACAAACAAATGTATAAAAGAAGAGTGTGTTGATCAAAAGGAAGGGGTAGGCCATGTAAGACATGGCTAAATGTTGTAGAAAAATGTGTGAAAAAGAGAAACATTAAGAAATTTAAGAATAAAACAGCTTGTATGACTTGGTGTATGGATGTTGTTTAAGCAAAGGGAGTATGCAAGGATAGGGAAGTGTGGAGAAAGTTAGTGAGAATGGATTAAGTATGAAGTTGTTGATTTTTAGCTATATGCACAGTTTCTTGCCTACCTCGTAAGGGAACGACGTGATTAGGTATGTGTATGTATATGTATGTATTTATTTATTTAGTAGAATAATATGAAATCAATTTTTTTTAAACCTCTATAGGCATTTTTAAACATATTTTACTTACAAACTAGGTATTACTAAATCTCTTGTTTATAAAAAAAAGATGACCCTGTATTTTTAATTTTGGATATCACTGCATCAATGATATTCCATTTATTAAAAATTAAATACATTATTATTTATTTTTTGAGTTGATATATGTGCAGAAATGCAAAAATGGGGCCAAAGGTTAATCCTTAGAATAAGTATATACAATATACATATGCCATATTACTGTTATTTATTGCCATATAGTAGAACGCTATTACTAGATGTGGTGGCCGAGATGTTAAGGTGAGACTCGCATTTCAATTGGTTGCTGTTAATGCTAGTCAAAATTAGAATCCTGGCTGGGTGCAATGCATTCAATGCCATTTTAACTGTAGTTTACAAATCCTATGTTCACACTAATATGGTTAAACCCTTGTATTACACGGGCTCAGGATGTCATATAAGGTCACTATTTCAGATAATCTGATACCACAACTCATATCTAAAAAACTAGTTGTACACCAGTGACTACCAATAAAGGTGATTGAAAAGCAAGTTTAAAATATCAGATAATATTTCAAATACATTTAAAATGTTTATTAGTGAAAACATTGAAACTGTACATTCTGTTTACCCTGAAAGGTAGAAGTCTTACATTAAGAGATTACACTATTACCTTATCTTATAAACTATACCATAGTGACATAATGCAAGGTAAGCTTGCTACCTTACAGAGTAAGGTAGCAGTCTGAACTTGATGAATTATACTATGATCCTATATTACAAGAAAGACTAGAGTGGAATAATGCAAGATAAGCTTGTTAATTTGGCGGGTAAACAAAGGGTACATAAAAAGTAAATAATCTTTTATTTCTTGATTAATGTTCTCTTATGGTCATTTTCAAATAGCACACGTAAAGCGTATATATCATCATCGTTATGCTTAGGTAGATGACTGGTATGAAACAAAGGACTCCGAGTGGATTCTAATTTTCTCAAAAACTATATAGGAAAGCAGTATAGTTTGGTCGACATAATTCACATTAGATTATAATCACAAATCACACAATTAAGAATGAGATATTTAAGAAAAGTAAGCAAACAAATTTACTACACAAACTAGCTCAAATGTGCATTGTACATTATTTTAACATTTACAAGACACTTCATGATATTAAATGATAAATACAATTTGTTCTAAAAATATTGTTCAAGAAAAATTCCACTTTATTAAGATATTTTCATAATAATGGGTGAATATTATGTATGCCCTATAAGCCTTTAATGTTCATAGATTCCTTACAATATTAAGGACAAATTCTGAAAAACATTTTTGTTACGGAAGTAAAACAATGTTCTGCACATCAGTTACAGAAATATATATATATATATATTTAAAGTTTTGTGGTTCAGCTATTTTTACGAATTCAGGTTATCTGCATACTTATACTAATGAGTTAGAGAGTAGTATTATATAATTTAGAAGGAGTGAGCTTGCATGTGTGTGGAAAGAGAATAAGCCACCATATGAATAAAAAAGAATCTCAGTACATCCTGCCAAGATTCAAACACACGGCTCCTTGCTTCCAACAAACCAGACAAGAAGAAAATGACAGATCTACTTGCGTTCCCACCAATGTGGGTAAATCTTTCTCAGTAATAGTTCCAAGAAGCCGATGATCTCATACTTTCATATTGTTTTGATATTCATATTTAATTCATAAATTATGTATGACCCTAGGCAAGAAACTATCATCTGTTGCTTTGGATTAATAATATAAGCACATTAAGCCTAATGTTATGGGCTGTATTTGCATGTTAAGGCATAATTTTCTAAAATATTTTAGCTACGATGTACATTTTATTGTTTATTAATTCTCTTAAATTTCATCAAAAATAGTATAGGTCTATAAAATATGTTTATAGTAATGTAACCTAAGAACACCTCTTAAAGTTGAATATTGAACAATATTTTTCCATTGCATTTAATTTAAAATATATTATTTAACTAAACTACATATTATAAACAGTTAATGGCATAAAATAAAGAATAAGTATTAAATTCATATAAGTCGTGTTCAATGTATACAAGAAACTAAGATATATAAAGAACAACATCAGTACACAATTAAAGCCCAATAGACCTAAGTTGAACCCAAAATCCAACCATATGTATACATAAAAATTTATAATCCTTCATATTAGAAAAACATATATATTAAAGACATATAGACTTATGGCATAATTATCATGGATTGAATTCTAATAATAAAATTGAAAATCAAATTTGATTACTCCAAACAATGAATTTGCAATACGATTATCTAAATGTTGAGAAAATAATACAAGTCTAACTATTAAAATTTAAAACAAATGAAGAACGAGTAATCATTTATTCAATGATAGTGATTACACATTTTATGCTAAGGTTATATCATTAAATTAAATCCAAACTGTATTTAAAACACTATTTCTATGTATTTAAACTGTGTTTAAACAAATAATTCCAATGAAGATGTAAAATATCTTGGGTTATGTGCATATTGGTGCGCTAAGTCAAGAGTTGCAGGTTTAATTCCTGAGTCCATGTGTCATTTTTCCATTAATTTAAATATTATTCATTTGATTATAATTGCAGCTCGTAGATTATGGTAAATATGTTTAAAATCAAGTATAACAAAAACCCTTAATTATTGTGTTTATCTATATGTTTTCATAGAATATCTTAGTTATCTTTAAACTTAATAAAATGTATTATAATGATTGCTCTTTCTTATAAGTATAAATAATAATAACTCAAAAATTATAAGTTTCATCACCTTTGCAGCCTTTATCCATGCAAGCAGACAAAACAAGAAAACCAAAAATTAGTTTAAAATAATCATAAAACAATGCAACAAAGACCAAGTAATTTGAGCTAAAGGAAAAAGCTAATACGTTCATTCCGACTTAGAAGACGAGCAAGGCGTAAGAATACTGGCTAAGAGAGCGATCTACATCACACAAAGAGAAGTTCTAATGTATTTGAGGTCTACAGATGACTCCGTTTAGACTACAGCCATGCCGAATAGTAAAATTCTAGGTCCACCAATAATGGATCGGCTATACCAACACACCAATATTTTGACCAAGAGTATAAAACCTATTTACTCACTCAAGTTAAAAATATGGGCGAACAATATTTCTCCCATCATTCATTGTTTGTGATATTGTTGCATTAGATTAAAACAAACATTTCATTATCAAATATTGATTGTAGATTTAGATAACGGAGAGTATAATCAAGCTTATTGAAATGGTTAATTTATTAACAGGACAATTAGATAAATAATTATGAGTAATCACATTTCTACTAACAAATAAATCTTCTAGATTTATTAAATATGTCTGCCAGTTTCACTATGTGAAGATCAATTTGTCCTTCATACAAAGAGTAGAATAACCTAAGTGGTCTATGTCCAAAGACTCCATCGATTAAGACTTGTCCAGACACCTTTAATGAAATCTGAATCGTAAGTTTTTCTAGCCTTGTATTATATTGCCTACATAAGGCCAGATAGCTTCAAGTAAAAACTTATTCAAACAAGTTGTTCAGAGTGTCCGAAATATGTAACCTTCCCTATTAAAAAGTAACGTATTCATATAAATGTGTGTGGATATATTTGTATGTATTTTTAGCTCCAAAACTGAATATGATCATATTATAATAGTTCAAACTCATTTTGTACATAAATATAAGCCCCAGGGATAAATTAGTTGTTAATATTAAGAATTAAAAATCAACTAAATAAAATGTATATACTAAAAGGGTCCAATTAACAAGTATAAATTGTTTTGTTAAGGTTAGATGTTTTAAATTTTAGCTATAATAAGTTTAATTAGGTTACACAATGTCTGTATAAGTTCGATCAAATTATGCTTTGTGAGCTTAATTTAAGCTATGTTATGACAAATATACATTAAATTACTAAGGTTTATTAAGATTCATTTGGTTTAAAATATTTGTATAAAAGTTAGGTTTGTTTATGTTATGCTACATTAGATTAGATTAATTTAAACTCAGTAGAATAAGCTTAGGAATTTAACATAAGTTTAGTTAATCTAAAATAAGTTAAATTAGGTTAACTATCCAGTCACTAAGCTTATCGATAAAGCTCAATTCTTTTATAAGTGAACTTTTATATGAGTTTAGAAATATTTTTTTTAATAACCTCAGCACACCTGCATGTAGTTGAAGCCTTATTAACTAAAATAACAGGTAGTAAGACACGGTGCTAAAAAAACAACTAGAAGAACAAAAATATTTAAAGGTGTATCAAAAATAAAAATGTATATATTAAGATAGTGTTTTATGTTTTAGATTAACTTAACTCAGATACTAAATTCAAAAATTCTATTGTAATGTTAATCTAATGATTTTATATTGTATACCCTATAGTAAGGCCATGCCAATTTTTATAAGTAAAGTTGTGTAGTCTTAAGATAATTTTTATCATCAAAGACACACAAACTATAGGTAACACATGACTTTGACATAAAGAGACCACACGAATAAAATGTTTGTAATAATACAAGGTCAGGGGGAAGACAGTTTTTGTATTCTGTCTTGTAAATATATATTTTTGGATGTTATTAAAAATCTATTTTAAATATATTTTACTTACATTCATATTTTATATTCTAATTTCAAACAATTTTTGTATCTCTTTAAAAATATATAATACTTGAATATTTCTAATTTAGAGTTTTACTTTACATTTTAAAAAACAAACATTTGGGCCACTATCAGTTTTGAGAGCATTAGGACACTGGTGTATGAACCTGGAGAAAGATAATACATTAACGCCGGACTAGCCATGAGGATAGCTTTTCACACTCTGTTTACCCTAAACGGTCTTACCTTGATGGGTACCCCCGTGTTGCCTTTGACCGAAACGCGAAACAAATTAAAAACCTTATAATAACTATTAGATTTCCTCCCCACTTGAGATAATCAGATTTAAAAATCAGGGTTCTTCCATAATTATGAAACATAAATTTAAGGACTTTTTAAGGATTGCTATTTCTCATACTGCCAAAAGCTAAACACATCAATAAAAAAATTATAAAGTGTACCAAATTTTAAATATATGGAAAACAATAACTTTTCACTACATTTAATCAACAGATAGGACTATAAAATAGTAATCTAACTTTGTTGTCACTTACGTCACAGTTAGCGGTTAATGCAGTCATTCTAGATTCAGTATATATTATAGTATGGCTAGAACAGGAATTTAAGTGCTAAGGTGGATGGGAGATGAACTAATAGCTATCGGCAGGCATTTATGTGCAAAACTGTAATTATAAGTACTTAAAGTGTTAATAGGTAGCCAAAAATCTTAAAAGAATTATTACAAATGACGGTTTTAAAGCAACTTATAAAAAAATGGCGAATTCACATGAATTGAGATTTTTAAATATAGGAAATTAAAGAAAACAACAGCATATTTCATCGACAGTTGTGCTAATGCGTTTGTCCGAGAAGTTAACACTGTTTCCCCTTGCCCCTTCAGAGATCCCATCCCATGGGTACAACTATCTCTGAGCTGATGACGTGGTAGCAAATAAAACAAAAGAATCAAGAGGAGCAGCGGAGAGTAAAGTAAACAGCAGAGAGCAGTTAACGCTTGATCCATGAGGATGAGCTAGATATTTCACACCCCAGTTCATCTTAAATCACGGTCTTTACATCCATTTTTCACAACCATTCCAAAAATTAATATTGAAACCTAGAAATTCCAGGAATTTTCAAGGACCAGAGCAATTTAAGGACTTTTCCGGGCCTTGAACAGAGACACATTAAATTCCAGGTCTTTCAAGGACCGTATGAACCCTGTAAAATAAAGATAAACTAGTTACTGTATGCGGCCTATCCAATGAGGACGAGCCTGTTACTTTTAATGCTTCTGGTGAACTCTATTGGTCTACTAAAGAAATACGAGTTCTCAACTCAGCTTCTATACTTTAGTCATTGGAAAAATCTACTCTGTGGCTGGCAACAGTTTATTTTGAGTGTTACATATTTAGTGCATGATATTTGTGTTGTTTCAGTGATTCTGTGTTTTGATTTGAGATATTTATGATGTCGAGTGCTGAATAGAGAAAAGTTGATGCAGAGTGCCATGTTTTTAAAGATAAGTGGTGTTTTGATTACTTTGTTGTTGAAAACAACAATATGGAATTAGTTCTTATTTGCAGGGATATTATTGGTGTTCTTAAAGCGTAAAGCATTCGTAGGCACTAGGGTACTAAGCATCGCAGTAGATATTCAGAATTCAATGGTTAGATGAGTTCAAACAAAGCGGAATCCATGAGAAATAATTTAACTTCTCAACATCAAATATTTATAAAACTAACACAGCAGAATGAGTCAGCTGTAAGCGCAAGTTTACAATCAACCTAGGTTTTAAATAAGACAGGGAAACCATTCACTGAGGGACAGTTGATAAATAGTTGTATTCTTAAGGGTGTTGAGGATATACGTCCAGACAAAGCTTCTTTGTTCAATGCAATAAGTTTGTCAGCAAATACCGTTGCTCGTCAAATGGAATCTCAGGGCTAACATTTCTCCGCAATTAAAAACATTACCTGGTGTTTCTCAATAGCATTGGATTAATCAACAGATGTTACATACCATACTCAGGTTCTTTTGTTTATTCGCTGGGTTAGTAACAGATTTCAAACTACAGAAAAATTAGCTGCTGTTCACACTAAGGAAAGTAATGCCACTGAAGATGACCTATTTTCAAAGGTCAAGGAAATTGTATTTAGCCTTGGAATTGACTGGAAAAATCTGAAGTGCATAACTACAGACGAGGGGCAGAACATGTGTGGAACCAAAAAAGGGTTAGTAGGCAATATCTTTAATGCCATTCAACAAGTCAGAGCTGTGAAAATAATGATTTTTCACTGCATCCTCCATCAATAGGCTTTATGTGGTAAGCACATAAAGTTATCTGCTGTGATGGATTTTATTGTACGCACAGTGAATTTTATCCGATCCCAAGCACTCGCCCATTGTCAATTTAAAAACGTCCTTGCCAATAGTGAAAGTGAATATCAAGACATTCCGTATCATTGTGCGGTTCGGTGGCTCAGCAGAGGCAAAATGCGGAAAAGATTTTTTGAGATACGGGCAGAAATTGATATGTTCATGGGTTACACTATTGCCCTATCTTATAAGTATGCCATTGTGGAATAATACAAGGTAAGCTTGATAACTTACAAGGTAAACGAAGGGTACATATAATACATTCAATTAAAATCCAATAATTAGTTAAAAGCCAACACAATAAAATATATACAAAGTTTATGCTCAGCTACTATAGTATATATAATATAATGATGGCGCAAAAATATTTTAATTTAATAGTTTAAAATAAATAAAGGTTAAAATGTATTTAAAATGGACTTGAACATGGTTGTAAAATAAAGTCATAAACTTTTGAAAATTTAAATTGATTAATTAACGAAAACCCAGTTTAAACCAACAAATGAGATATATATATGAATATATATATATATTTATTTATTTGATCAACACAATGGGGTTAAACCTTACTGATCAGTTTGCATGACCAGTCTTTCGACAAATCAGAGGGCTAGTTTTTAGCAATTTTATTATCTACCAACCTTGATATTAATAGATATACTAAATTTTTTCTAAAACAAAATGCCTAGAAAACTGGAAAAAAATGTTTGTGGATGAATTTACTCACACTATAATAATACAATATTTTATATAAAACAAATCTAACATTGAAACACAGGGAGTTAGTTATGATACACAAAATGGTAATGTTTTGATAGGGATAATCTTATAGAAAATACAAACTTTTTCTGTGGTCAGCAATGATAATATTTATTATGTTATTATTAAAACAATAAATTGAGAGTTTTGAGAACAAAGTACTGAGAAAGATATTTGGGCCTGAAAGGGGTAAGCAAATAGGAGAATGGAGAACGTTTCTTAATGAAGGTCTTCCTGGTTTGTATACATCCACAAACATATTAAGGATAATCAAGATGCAGAGACTAAGGAGGGAGTATCATGTTGCCCATATGGGTGATGACAGGTGAGGACTAACTTTACATTAGCGCGTACGATTTAACATCTCAACTCTTAAATATTTACAAGTCCCATAGGCTTTCAATGTTAAATAACTTAGAATATATTTTCAAGGTCATTTGTCTGCTCACTGATAAGCCAGCAGGCCAACAGTGATTGTGCAACATTCAGTCTTCTGACGTCACTAGTCATAAACATTTTTGTAGGGAAATCTGAAGATACAAGACCTGTTTGTAAGCCGAGACGTCAATAGGAGGATCATGTAAAGATGGCTTTGGTGGAGGTTTGGTGTCAGGTTAGGGAATGGATGGGGATGCCTCAGGATAAGACTGAATGGTGAGCTTACGTCCTGGAGGCCATAAACTTTCGAGATTCTTAAGACCAGAAAGTAAGTTAAGTTAGTGCTATTTTATACATATTGATATTTTTTTAACAAAAGTAAAATCTGTCTATCACTTGACATTATGAGTGAACATATGAAAATGGTTCTAGTAGCTTTTGTATCAGTTAAAATGGTTTATTCCTCTCCTAATAGGATTGTATATCCATACATGTATGCACATACAAATGTAGGTGGGACATTATTATTATATTATTATACTTATGAATATAAGTTTAACTGAGTATGTAGTGCATAATATAGTTAAGAGAAACGTTTTGATAACTATACATGCTTCAACAGTAAAAGTTATGGTAAAATCTTAACACAAGGAATGTAAAAGTTCATACTCTGTACATTTGATATAGTACAAGTTTGAGGAGTGTAGCATGCCCACACTCTACTGTACATTGATGAGCTATTGTTGGTAAAGGCAAGACAAGGAGAAGTCTAGTATATTGTCATTAGATATTAAAGCATTTATAGAGGTTACAAAAGTGCCCTCTGTTTATGCAGCCTTTGCAGACTAACTTTATAGTCTCTTTTGCTTGGTAATAAATCTAGAGAGTTTTGCTAAAGAAGGGAAAAGGGGTTTTACACATTTGCATGGACAGACAAACACATTCACACACCATGCCATTAGGGAGGAGGGAAAATAAATATAACCAGTAGCAGTCTGATGAAAGCCACGGCATTGAACATATGCATACTACATGATTATATCAGGATGAGTTGAAAAAATTTATCATAATTCATATGGATGAGAGACTACTAGGAGCATTATTATATATCATTATATATAATTATTAAGTTGGATTAAATAGCCAAGCTATTATAGTTGTTAAGTATGGATATAGCCGTGTCCAAATGTCATATTCTTTAGATTGATAAATGACACCTGGTTCAATTCCCATGTCCAAGTGTCATTTTTAAATTTAAAGAATATAATTATTAGGTTTAATAAGAAATTGTGGTGTGTTTAGCAACTAAATCTATTGCAAAACAAACAGACTCCCATCTCTATTATCTCTCTATGCATACATGCACACACTGCGATACTGAAATAAGTCAAATTTGGTTGACAAAATGAAAATTTTAAGACCAATGCTATAGACGATCGTATAAAAAAAGACAACTAAAATGTATATTTCTTTGCTTTCTTCATGGACAAATTTATGTAGGGGATTAAAGAATAATTTATTAATCTAGACTGGTGATTTTAAATAAACACACCTGTTTGGGAAACCAACAATAAATAACAATGGTGGTCGAACATATATTTTGTTAATAGTGTTTTATTTTATTTGATTAATTTTAACACAAGGACTATTTAACCATTTAATCTACAGCTAGGAATAACACACACCAATGCATCCAACCAATATTTAAACTTTGATCTTATTGTCACCAAAAAGTGTAATTTTATATTTTAGTTTTCCATGAAATAATCTTAGCCAGATCATTTAAATCTATTTTCATTTTTATTAAAAAGTAAAAAAAAAAAAAAAAANATAATGATCGAAGCTAGAGCTTCACCTGCTCTCAATCTGGCTAAGTCCAATAGTGACCATTAATAAAAAAGAAAAAAAAAAAAAAAAAATAGTGGCCCATCTGTATTCTGAGCTAAGAATACTACGTTAGATTTTCAGCACGTCAAAAAAAGTATCATTATTTAAATTGGGGCTCACACTTTCACAGTAATAGTAAATGTACATCTGGGAGTTTGGCTACTGTGTTGTTTTAGAGTAAGTTGGGTTATAAGTATAATTAATAATAATAATAATAATAATAATAATAATAATAATAATAATAATAATAATAATCATAAATTAAAAGAAGTCTAATGTAAGAAATAATAAAAATATGTTTTTTAGAGGAATTTACAGTCCCATATAATTTCAGTGAAAGTAGGCTGCTTTTTATATCTTAGTCAATTTGTAAGAGTTTGCCCTCTTTGCTTGTTGTTGTTGGCAAGCATATGAGTAAGAAATGAAACATTGGAAAAGAGATTGTTGTGTTATTATGACTGTCTTTAAGGTTTAAAAGCTGTTGCTAGATGTCTGTAATGTCACTCACAGTCATATTAGAAACAATTTATATGCACTTTTATGGGGACGCGAAAGAAATTCTAAGGGAAGAGCAATACACACTCCCTCTAAGAAAGAGGTCAGCAGACTTAAACCAGCCACATGTCATAGCCATGTAAGAGCACCCTACTATGAACCTGGGGGTCCAATGTCCAATTCCTAGCTGGTACCATGGTTAATTTTCCCAAAAGAGGAATCATCTCAATGGTCACCAGGGTTTGGTTGATTAGGCTTAAGTTTGGTTTAAGAGTTTCCACTGGTTCCAAACCTTCATATTCATCATCACCTTATTTCATCGGGACATGGAAAGAGCCTCCACAGAAATAATGTACAATTTGTACATTCGGGCATTTCCTTACTTATTTTAAAATGTTATTCCTAGAAGTCGAAAATTTAAGTTGTTGTTGAATGGCCAGTTTGCTTGAAATGGTAAAGGGGGGCAGTGGAGGGTCACAAATTGTTAATCTTCTTACCCGTCTTCAAATATCAAGTAAGAAGTAGTCCGAGGTTTGTGTTCATTGTGTGTAGTTCAGTAGTGTTAGTATAGATTTAGTAATATTTGATTATTTGATTATTTTAATTATTTGATAAATGGGGTGAAATAAATAATACCCAGTGCGGAATTTCTTTAAATGACATACAGAGTGAGTGACACACCAATAATATTATTAGGATGGTTTTAAAGGTAAATTACCGGTTTATATAGTGTAGCCCTTTAAACTCATTTCTTATTTTGGTGGATCTACAAATTAAGGACTTCAAGAAAGTACAAACATTTTAAATTAAAAATGTTCTAATTGAAATCGATAATATTGGAGCAACATTATTTTAATAGCCTGTTAATTAAGCATAAAATGAGCTTTCTAAACATAAAAATAATTAACAGACACATTATTTAGCTGATTTAAATTTTTTGGACAAATAAACTAAAATCATATAGTTCTACACTATTTCCTTTTGTTACTGACATGGCAAGTAGCTGTTTTGGCTGCATCAAACCAGCATTATATAATTTAATCTATTTACCTTTTTTCAAATGAAAATACGACAAAAATAAAGATCTTTCTGTAATGATTTGAAAAAAGAATGAAATTATTTTCAAAAATTATAAAATTAAACTCCATGGCGTTAGCACGCAATCGAGTTATACCGATCAAGCAGCCACCATCTGTTGGCAAATATAGTGTCAACTTCTAGTGATAAATGGTGTCATTGGGTTAGCAAAATGAGTCCTCTGGTCATTAATCTTAGTTTTCCTGACTGGAGCAGCTACTTTTTTATTTAAGTAAAGTAGATCCTTATTTGCCCTCACAAGGCTGTGTTGAGCCCATTCCAGATCCAATGTCTTACAGAAAATCTAGAAGTGCTGGGGATTGAACCTAAGATCTCTGTATCTGTAGCCAGGAAGTCTGACCACTAGACCACCGAGGTGATATTTTTATTATTTCTTAGAGTTTTGGCAAACAAGAATAAAACCAAATGATTTCTTGTTCAAATGGTACCCTGGATTATAAATAAATTGTGCAATTATTAAGCTCCCGAATTATTTGTATTTCCTACACAACTAACTTATATTTGGTTACAAATTATGTTTTAATATTATGTTATATTTACAAATATGTTAATGGTATTAAAACTAATAAATATAAATCTACCAGAACTGGAAACTAACTAAGGATCAAAAAGAATGGGAACTTTTATTTTTCTAGATCTGGTACCAGAACCGATAATTATTTCAGTTCGACTCCCTGCTTTGGTTAAAGGAAAATTAGCTCCAGACAAAATGTGAAAAGAAAACACTCTTCAAGTCATATTTCTATATAAGCGTTTTAGACCCCACATTAAAGACGGTACCTACTTAACATCTTCAATTGATTAATCTCTTATGTCATGTGTAACATTAATTTGTAGATTATTTGTTTATTTAAATGAAGAGCTTATTATCTGAACAAAGAATATGGCTACATTGTCACTAAACAATTATTTCGCTCTCCAGATTCAATGACCTCTCAACTTTCAACACTGTGGAATAAAATAAACGGACAACATTGTTAGCCCAAAAATATAATGAAAATACTATTTTAAATATTCTATCATATAAATAATTATTGTTGTTAGTTAAACAATCTTACATATATCTTTAATCACAAAACCAATGGGTTTGTTAAGCATTTAATGCCTTTTAAATAGTTTTTTTAAAAACACCGTAAAACTAAGTATGTTTATTTTATTATCTTATGGAATTTGTTCTCGTTTTAAGAGAGGAATAAACAAACAAGTTACTCTAAGAGAAAACTTAAGCATTTGTTCAACATAGCCAAATTTGCCAGCAATAAAAATTAGTAACTAAACGTATATTTATAAATATATTTTTTGGGCCTAAGCAATCCTTGAATACTGTATGGTATTTTGTAACTATAAAATACATACATTAAAGGCTTTTGCAATATATCAAAATAGTTAATAAGTGTTATCATAAAATAAACCAACATAAGGCAGGCCACAGAGTAGACAATAGAATAGATAAAATATTGTATAGTTATATTTTAGTTTAAATAGTAGTGTTCAACAGTGGCTAACATACCTTTGGGCAGTGTGCGAAAGTCTATGTGACAGGATAATCGTTCAGTAGGTAGAGCGCCTTTCTCGTCAAAGTGAGGAGCACGTATATTCTTTGCCTTTACAGTGACTCGGTAAATAGTATTTGGTGCGAGACCTACAGACAGAATAATATGGTATTATTGGTGAAATGGTTTTGATGCCCTTATTAAGTGCCTTGTGTTTAACCTGAAAGATCTTGATTAATTACCTTATAGCTAATTAATTACTTTATAACTAATTAATTACTTTAATTAATGGTTTGTAAGAGAGGACCAAATTGCAATCAATAAATTTTAAACGTGTTACCTGAATGGGTAGTAAGACGTGGTGCAAAAAAAAACCTGCTACCTTTAAGGGAAAACAGTGTGTACATGGAAAAATAAAATTATTTCAAATTTTAATGGTTTACAAATATGGCAAGTATTGCAATACCATGAACTAAAAAAAAAAAAAACTGGCCTCCTAGTCCAGTTGCCAGTGCCCCTGGCTATTGATCTAGATGATCCGTGTTTAATTTCCGGCCTTATCATAGGTATTTTTCCTGCAAGGGGAACTGTTCCTATAGTTACCATGGTCTGGTTAATTTAAGTTAGGTTTAAGATTTCCACCTTAATAATCATTATTATCACTTCATTTCATTGCAAGCATGAGATGTAGACAGCCTCCAAAGTATACTACGGGCAACGTTCTGCTACCAAAGACTCACTTCAAGTCTACATACACAGCAAACGAGCTAGATACTGCATCTAGCACAAACACACGTATGAATGCACGCACGCACATACACACAAAACTAAACAGACTTATACTTAAAAATAATATTGTTTTATGGGTTTTCTTATTTATAAAAACAATGAATCTTGTTATAGTGGTATTTTGTTTGTAAAACCACAATAATAATAATGATAATGATGTGATGATGATGATAATAATAATAATAATTATAATAATGATAATATTAATGATAATAATAATGATAATAATAATGATAATAATAATATTATTATTATTATTATTATCATTATTATTATTATTATTTATTAGTTTTATTATTAGGTGTTTTGTCTTATGACCGGTCCATTACTTTTGTCAGTGAACGTAAACCGCCAATGCGCCCTGTCCTATGCCTCCTCCTTCAGCTCCCAGAATTTTCTTCTTTCCTTCAAGTCATCTTGTATTTGAATCCTCCTGCTTCCTAAGCTCCTCTTTTCCTCAAACTTCTATAACATCGTGCAGAAGACAGTTCCTATTAATGATGCATCCGATCCAGTTTACTTTGCACTGAAGAATAATATCCAAAATGGTTCTCTTCTCACCCACTCTTCTTAGGACTTCTTCATTTGTCACCCTGTCTGTTCACCTAATCTTATCAAGTCTTCTCCAGTACCACATTTCAAAGCTCTCCGTGTGTTTCTTTTCCATCTTCCTAAGAGTCAGAGTTTCTGCTCCATACAGTACAATGCTCCAAATGTAGCATTTAATCAGTTTCTTCCTTAGTTCCAAACTCAACTTGCTGGTCATCAGTAGCCTCTCCTTGTTGAAAGCTTCCTTGGCCATGGCGATCCTCGACATAATTTATTTAGTACAGTAGGCATCATTTGTCAGCAGACTTCCCAGGTACTTGAACTGCTCTATGTTTTCCAACTCCTGGTTTTCAATTTTGATTTTCAGATGCTCTTCATTTTTTGAAATCACCATCACTTTTAACCTCTCCATGTTGATCTTCTTGCCATATCTTCTCCCTATCTCCACTAGCCAGTCCATCATTTCCTGCAACTCTTCTTTATTTCTGGCCAGCAATGCTAGATCATCTGCATATTTTATTGTGTTGATGACGCGTCCTCCAATCCTGAAATTTCCATGTCCTTTTAGGGCTTAATATATAACTTTTTATCATTTGAGTAAGAAAAAAAATTTCAAAAGGAATATTCTCTAACATCATGGCATGAAATTCAATAATAAATATATTCATATATTGACAGTACAAAATACATTTTTTTGGGTACAAATTATAGTCTTTCATACAAATGAGAGTGAAAAATACACATTTATATGATAAGTCTTTTCTATTTTAACTTTACACTATAAAAAAAAATCATTATTATATAATCACTTTGGTAATTTTTAGGAGAGCAATTAATACTAGCAAAATTGATTAATCCGACTTCGAAGTTTTGCATAGAGGTGCAGTTAAACTAGGGCAATATTTAATAATGGTTGAGAAAAACGTTTGTAGGAGATGTGTAGTTCCCCTAGATAGAAGCATATGTGATAGTATAAGTAGCTGAAAAAGCATTCACATAATATTTAAAAGGAAAATCTAATATTTAGACATGATCAATGAATATTTTTAAGAAGATCCCAAATAATTGATAAACATACTTGTTAGGTGTACCAGTATTAGTTATTGTCAACACCTTTTACAGACAGAGTAAAGAATGTTATTATTGAAAGATTCTTAAATATTTCGCTTTTTGGAGGAAAGTAAGTCTTAGTAGGGGTTGTGGAAAATATTTTGTTTTCCATATAAGACACAATTTAGTACGTTTGATTGCTAAAAGAGTTTTTTTTAAGCCTTCAATAATATGTGAACCTTTGATATTATGTTTTAAAATTAATCAGTCAATGTTCTAAGAAGACTTTAAACACATAGTGTACCCTGACGCTAAGCCTCTGAGAAAACCTTTAACTTAATTTTATGGGAAAACATTAATTTGTTCAGGGCAGAAAAGTTAAATGAGATTCTCACTCACGGTTTTTGGAATATAAAAAGAAAATTATGCATTTAGATGCCACAAGACATTTCATACAATATAAGTATTGTACACATGATTGTCTATGCTATATATAAAAAAGTATCCTAGGCCTGATTTTGCATTTTATATTCATTTTAATCGATTTGACACACACAGAGTGTTAATTCCATGGTGCGACCAACAATTGGTAGGATGAAAAGTTTAGAAAAAACAAACATATATTTTTTGTGGTCAATATTAATAAAATTTTACTATATTTTTAGTAAGATTTTATTGGAACGTGTATTTTAAATCAAAGTGACACCTGCCCTTACTACAGCTTTTTACAGTTGAATGCGCTAATTTATGACTATCATCACATGAAATTCTTTGAATAGTATTTTCGTAGATTAAAAATAATTGTGTGGTTGTGTTGGTAAAATGACACGCATTTCCAAGGATAATGCAACAATAGATTGATTTCCAAGCAGATTTCCTTAAAATTAACAACACCATAATCTTAGCCATAAAGTCTTAATAATTAATTTATACTTTAACTAGGACAGGCCTAGCAAGCCGGTAGCGGAAAATATATGACTTGAGTAAAAAATTGAACCAGGCCAAAGGCTGGAAACGGTAATGGATGTAAAAAAAAAAACACTTTAAAGTATATTTTACTATTGTATATTTTATACTTTAAGATAGAAAAATATACTCCAAGGCATATGCAACTGAGAGAGAAGGGGGAGTTTAACATAGATAATTCAGATCCTAATGCTTAGCTATTAAGTTTAAAAGTGATTGTATTATTATTAGCACCGCGTCTTACTACCCGTTCGGGTTATACGCACAAAAGTGATTGTAGGCTCGGTGAAAGGTTATTTTTTGTATTTCCTGTGTCTTGCCATATTAAATATATATTTGTACGCTTGTGTGAGCAAAGATTTAATTATTTGGCTTACCAACTTTTGAATTAAATATTTTCAGGTTAAAATTTTATTAATATATAATAAGTAACTAATCCACTATCAAAATAGAATCTAAAAGTTTAGCATGTGTTGACTTGCAGGCATGAAAACAAAACACAAAACAATACTTTGTATGGCTCCGATATTTACACAACATTTGTTATGTGTGCAGTTGATCAAAGTGTTATTTTGTGTGGTGTAGTCTAATCATACAATTTCAATTTCACTAAATAAACACTTTTAAAGCATTTTCACAAGTTTTAGCCCTATCCCTCTAATAATTTTAATTAAATACATAATATCCAATTAGATGGTTGCATGGTCTACGCTGCTACTCTTGCATTAGAGTAGACTACAAATGATGGTGAGGTCGAGGTTTGAATCTCGGTTGGGTGTATTGAGGGTTGTTTTTCTAAAATGGCTTTCCATTCTCCCTCCACGCAAATCCGGGTACACGCTATCTATATAACTTTACTTATCCCTAAAACCATTAGCGTAATTAATACATAAGTGTATAACCTGAACTCGTAGTAAGACACGGTGCTAATAAAAAATTAGCTTCATAACTCTTTTCTAGTCATTAAGTCATGAAAAATGTATGCCAGTGTCTTTTTACACTATGCCCAAGACTTTATAATTAGAATCATCAATGAACAAGAGGAACCTTCCTAACCTTTTATAGAAGTGTTAAAATGCAATGTATCAAGAGGACCAATCCACACATTTGTTGGCTAACATATTATTATTGGTGAGATGATATTGAAAGAAAAGAATTCAGGTAGTACTTTGGTCAATTAATATGGAAAAATCATCATCTTTTATCAAGTATGTACACTCAGTTTAATTTCAAAAGTACCTAGACAAATTAAACTATGATCCTAACCTATAAGCTGTACTATAGAGGAATGATGCAAGCTAAGTTTACTACCTTAGAGGTTAGACAAAGGGTAAACCATATGTTTCACGTTATGTTTGTTATTTCACACTAATTTACAACATCAGGGTGTCCAGCCAAACCATATTTTAAAATTCCCTGACTTTTCCAGGGCCAATCTACAACTTTTCCAGTCCCTATATTACAAAAACGATTTTATTAAGATCGCAACTTGATGCAATAATATTTCTAAACACATCCACATTTTGAAATTGTGATACTCTATGAAGGGTTACAGCCTAAATTAATGGGCTCTTGGGTAGAGTGATCTGAGTTAAATTTCAGTGAGATCATATTGAAACATTAAAATAGTGCTTTGCACAAATA
>CABFWB010005093.1:0-15394 GCA_902151455.1 Timema bartmani
GGGAGTTAGAACAAGCTCTAGAAAGAGATAGGGGTGAACGAAACACGGGAAAACATAAATATAACTTCACTTTTCTTATTTTAAGTATGGAAAAGCTTACTAATAATAACAAATTTATGGGACTCTTTACACAATGTGTTTACTATCGATTAAATTGTCTAATGTGATTTACCTATTGCCTGTATGTGAGTACAGGGAGTTTCTAAACTCTCTGCCCAAACTTTACCCATAGCGTATGTGTGCATAAAGAAAGAGAAAATCCTAATAAAAAAAGTCCGGAAAAGTCATCTAACCCTACTAAATAAAAGTTGAAGTTAGACGCAACAACGAGGTGAGTATGTACTTGTTCTTTTGGGGAAAATTCGTTTAGTTATAGTTCACTGATGGTTTTTTAAATTTGAATATTTAAAAAAATAATTACAATATAAATAGTTAAATATTTTTGTTTTTATAAAAAAACTAAAGTATCAGTAGTAGTTTACTGATTTTAATAAAATTTAACTTAAATAAAAAGTCTAACGATTTTGTTCAAAATTGGTATAGGGGGACTATTTTATATTATAAATAATATTGTATCTTTAATTTATTTATGAAAAATGATAGAAAATTTTCTATAATTGACCTTGAAGATTGAATTCAAAATGGGCATCTGGGAATAGTCTTTCGTGATGAATAAAAACTAGTTTTAATATTTACATATTACAAATTTCAGAGTATCTTACAAATAACTTTTTTAATTTATTTTTTTAATGTGAAATTTTTTGTTTAAAGTGTGTATATAAAGAGTTTTTATTGTGTTCAGTTTAAGTTTAACAAGATGATGAATTTGTTTTTATAAGGAAAATTTAGTTAAGAGTAGCTAACTGGAAAACTAATTTTTTCTTTTAATTTTCTTCAAAGCTATCAAACACAATTTGAGAAACTTTGTGTGATTGTTTCTTATCTTCTTTTTTTTATGTTCGTCAACTATCACGGACAAGGGAACAACTTTTAATTATTTAAGAACCAAGACTCGTTTGAATAAATACACATAATATAGAGCAATGTAGATAGTTAATTAAATAATTATTCACATCCTTGACCATTTTCAATTTGAAATTTGTTTGGAATGCTCATAGCAAACAAATTAATTTATTTTTCTTTTTTTGCTAATGATGAGCGTATTTAAATTATCAGCCTTACATAAAGAGCTGGCAACATAGTGACACCATAGTTCCATATTCCACCACAAAGTATTAAAAGAGCGCTAGCAATGATGAAAGAGTCGGGGGTTTCTATTTGCACGGGATTAATTTATCTTCATCTCTCTTTCATCAGTTTCACGTTGTTCGAGAATTTCAAGAACAAAAGTCCCTTGAGGATTGGACTCTGTGCAAATAACACACATTTCATATCGATGTGCCACGGCGCTTCCGAATGAAATGTACCAAAAAAAAATTGGACAAGGGACACTTTTAAAACCTTTTATTTACTGATATCAAAAAATTTGATTTTGTTTCAAAAATATTTAGCAGGGACGCGAACATTTAAAAAATATTTTCTTCGCTCTTCTAGTATCTATATCTAATTTAGTTTTATTCTTACTTTTTTATTACTCGTGACAACTCTTATTGTGATAGCAAAAAAAAAATCGATATTTATATGGATGTCGAAGTTTCCTGACCTCCTGGACCTAAAAAAATTGTTGTTTCCACGATGCCATATGTCTATCTATCTGTCTGTGTGTCTATATGTCGGCCTAGAACCGAAACCATTTTACCAATCGGTTAAAATTCTGGTATTTATGGTTTTCGTTAGGTTTCCCAGAGATTGTTTTGTAATTGGATATTTAAACCCACAATTTTTATTAAGGGTAATTTAATTAGTTTATTTGTGACTGGAAAGGAAGAACATTTTTTTTTTCTCAAAATCAGCTCCAACAATTTTGATCAAAATTCGTAAACATTACAAACAAAATGACACAGATTATTTTCCCGAGAAAATTACAGAGGGTATTTTATATATACTGATATCTCCAATCTTGCCCTTATCTCCGTAACTATTCGAGATACAAAATAACTTATCGGGGCAAAGATGTAGGACTATTAAAGATAAAAAAATAATTGAAATATATTTTTATAAAACCAATAGTTTCACAGCTGTAAGCAAATATTAATTTTTTTAATTTGAGTTCCTGGAATCGGAAAGTTGATTTCTATGTTTTTTGGTGGAACAATAAGTTTCTGTAACGGTGTATATGCTCTTTGATTAAATATAATGGGGGTTTTCATTATGTTTCTGCAATAATGTATATTATTTCGTTTAAAATATTATATTCCGAGTTTTTAAGTAAATCTCCTTTTTTAAGGTAAAAGAGAGAAAAAGTATAGGCCTATGCTTTGCATCGTACCATTTACTTAGTTATAAGTTTTATCGTCTTAATTTAAAAGGTGGAAATGAGAGGTAGTTTAGAAAAAGTGCATCCGCCAGAGAAAAAAGTACTACAACTGGTCCAACCTTTATTATTTCTACCTGAGCAATCCCACGTCAGTTGTCCACTATCTACCACATATACCTGAGCAATCTCACGTCAGTTGTCCACTATCTACCACATATACCTGAGCAATCCCACGTCAGTTGTCCACTATCTACCACATATACCTGAGCAATCTCACGTCAGTTGTCCACTATATACCACATATACCTGAGCAATCTCGCGTCAGTTGTCCACTATCTACCACATATACCTGAGCAATCCCACGTAAGTTGTCCACTATCTACCACATATACCTGAGCAATCCCACGTCAGTTGTCCACTATATACCACATATACCTGAGCAATCCCACGTCAGTTGTCCACTATCTACCACATATACCTGAGCAATCCCACGCCAGTTGTCCATTCTAGGCTGTTTTGAGGGTAACCTAAGCCATTTGTCCACCACTCGTTTGGTGGTGCATTCATAAAATAATATCAAACTAATTGCATCTCAGTAAGTTTGTGCAAACTAAAGAAAGGCTTTACACTGAAATAACTCAAATAAGTGGAAACATTATTATTATTATTATTATTTTAGTAGACAGACGAACTATAACCTGAACTACTCCGTTATTTTTTATTTATTTGACGTATTTAACGCGCACTTTCTGAACCGACTGATTATATAAGCACACGACTTAAACTGACTTGAATCTAGAACAGACACAACACCCAACACGCTTTTCCTCCAATGATAATTTTTTCAGCCATGCCAGAGATCGAACCCGGGACCCTTGACTCAGTAGACGGACACGCTACCGACTGAGCTAAGGTGTCAGACTTCATTCAAGTAGCTCCGCATTAATTTAGTAAAATGTTATCAATGTTCACCCCAAAATCGGATGTTTGTATTTAATAAAATGTTCTTCAAATGTTTAGTCATAAGAAAAGTTGGGTGTACTTTAACACTGCTTGCGGAAAGAATGCGAACTAAAAAGAGTGAAAGAGAGATGGAAGAACAGCTCACAGCTCACCGACTGCAGCGCCCGACTTCGGAATGTGAAGCTAACGTAGCCGTCATGTCGTAAACATTTAAAAGAATACCGAAATTTAATACTCTGAAATATCCAGGAAACGTCAAGATTTTTTAAAATGCTTTACATTTTAAAATATAAAGTAGTGGATATAGACTTATTACTTTTAGTTACATCTTACACAGCAACAATTTGCTACCCTCTTCGGTGGCCGCGTGGTTTAAGGCGCTACTCTCAAAATAAACTAGACTAGACTGACGATGTCGGTGAGATCGAGGTTCGAATCTCGGTCGGGTGTAATGAGGGTAGTCTTCTCAAATGGTTTCCCACTGTACCTCGCCGCAAATGCAGATACACTTTCCCTATAGTCAACCTTACCTATCCCTAAAATCTTTAGCACAATTAGTACATAAGAGTATAACCCGTACGGGTGGTAAGACACAGTGCCTTGAAAAATAAAAAAGATTTGCTTTTCCACCACGTATTTGTTGGTATTTTAATTAATCTTATGGGGCAGGCAAAGGGAAGGTAGAACTTAGAGGAAATGTATCCGAATTCAAGCGGAATGGAGAGTAGGGAAACATCTTGGGAAAACCGCTCTTAGTATATCCGGGTGGGATTCGAACCCCAACCTCTGGTCACCAGTAAAACTGACTAAATGAGCATAGTGGATCAGTAGTGTGAGTGGAGTGTAAGGGCTGTATGTAAGAACGAACCTGAATGGACAATTAGTTCTTGCATATGGCCCTAAGACTCCACTCACACTACTGGACCACTCAGCTTCGTTCTTGCATAAGGCCCCTACCTGGATCTACCAACACACTCCTGACGTCATGAAAGGTAGAGATGTTGCGGGTCGCAGCACATGCTGGTCCTGTTATTTGAAGATGCCCTTTCTCGTTATAATGAGTATATTAAATACACGTGATATTTTATTGAAACTAGGAAATGGAGAAATTCAAAGAGATAGGTTGATGATAAAAGTATGATAGAAAGTGAAAGGAGGATTAATATAGAGGGAGATAGAGAGAGATGGGGAGTGTGTTTGTTCACTTACGGGCAGTGGCGTCGCGTCAGGGCAAGCAAGGAAAGCACTGCCTACCTTTGATTGAAGATACGTAACTATTTTATTTAATGTTTGCAAACTTTTTTTTTTTTTGCCTGATAATCATTTAAATGTTTTATGTTAAATCATTTAATCATTTAAATCATTTAAATTAAAAAGCATCAGTGGGTTTGAAAAAAAATAATCCCATATATGGCAGTGGCCGTATAACATGCATGCAAGACGTGCACTAGTCCATTTAATGGTGGTTGAAAGTCGGTATTTGTCCAACTTTCATCCCATTGCTCTGGCTAGTGTAGTTCTTATTTGTGACGTCATAGATTTCAAAGGGGTGAGAAGGGGAAGATCTGCGGATGCCAGGTAAAAATGCAAGCAGCCAAGCTACGACTTCTTTTTCCCAAAAGGTGACGACTAGAACCAAAGTCCCTACCCCTCTATTCCCCTTTCAAAACATAAGGGGATGGTATGGCGTGAAAGAGGAAATTAATATATTATTGTCAAGGTACTGACCCCATGCCTACACATCTTCAAGCCCGGTACACACGACATAACTTATTGTACATAAAGATGTACAAGAAGTTGCAACCTGAGGATGGCGTCGTGTGAACACCAAAACTTGCACAAGATATGCTTTTCACAACTTATTGTATACAACTTCAGGAAAGAGAACGCGTCATATATCAGCCACTTTTCTTGTACAACTTTTGAGTTGTAAACACAAAAACTTCGTCTGCTAGACAGTTATTTAAAAATAAAAAAAGATTTATTGTAAGAAAAACAGCTAAATATTTGAAAACAAACAAATTTATTATATTTGAAGGAGGTTAGACCACAAATATAAAGATTTTCAACTGTTTTTAAGAAAATATAAAAAAAAACTGAAAAATAAATTATTTTCATAATATTTAGGAATGACTAAGAAATTATTTACATTTAAATACCAATATTTTCCAAATCATTCAATCATTAATTTTCCATAAAAAGAGCAAAAATCCCATGTTTTTCCTAATATAGGATGCAATCACAAATGCCGTGTGAACAGTCACTGGCTAAAATTTGTATGCAATCCATGTGACCAAGATATTGTACAATACCCCTTCCAAGCTTGCCTAAGAATTTTGGTCACGAGACGCTACTGGTTACGGGAGCTTCAATGTATCACAGGCGTGCGGTCGAAGCCAATAATGTGAGGGATGCGTCTCTTTGCTAACGAGCTTTTGCTTCTGTTCGCACTGCCTGCGTTTATTAACTCCCCCGCAACCCTCGGCCCAACTATCACTCTTTCTCTCTTTGTGTGGCTTTGATACGCCCGTGTCAGTACAGCATTATGATCCAATATTCATATAAAATAACTTTTATAAAACACAAACATATTTTTTAGCAAAATTATATCTTCTTTATTTTCATTTCTATTCCCTTCTCCTTATTTGATAGTAGCATAGTCTTCTATGACGACAAGTTTCGCGGTTATTATTGATGTTACAACAGCTTCAGGTCTTATTTATGATAAAGATGATATTCTGTTAAACACATATTATAAGAAAGTTAGTGAAAATGTTGAGGACTTATAATTATGTACTACGTATTGTAAGTAAATTTTGAGGTCTTATATGTATTACATATTATTAGTAAATTTTGAGGTCTCATATGTATTACATATTATAAGTAAATTTTGAGGTCTTATATGTATTACATATTATAAGCAAATTTTGAGGTTTTATATTTATGTATTACATATCATAAGTAAATTTTGAGGAATTATGTATGACATATAGGTAAATTTTTATAAACTTTCTTATAATAAGTATTTGACAGAATATCATATTTATCATAAATAAGACCTGAAGATGTTGTAACATCAATAATAAATCCGAAACATGTTAAAGACTAAGCTACTATCGAATATGGAGAAGGAAATAAAATTTAAGAAGATGTAATTTTGTCATTTTATTACTCCTTACCAAATCAAATATGAATATTACTAAAAATATTTTTAGGCCAAAATTTATAACATAAAATGTTTACTAGTGTTATTTGAAAGGTATTGATAATATCTATCAATAGTGACAGCTGCAGATAACATAAACTAGCGTATGAACACCTGAAAGTGGCTATAGTAGCTTTTTTAGCTGTAAGGTAAAGTGTGAGAGAAGGTTCTTATGAAAATTGGTGAGGCATGACCTTTTTAGAAAATGTTGCCATAAATTGGTTGTTTCTAGAATGTTTATGTTAACGCAGTTTCAATTTTCAGAATGTGTTCTCAAGTGGGCCATTTTAGACATATAAACAGACAGAATAGTTCACCGGAAAGCTACCTAGTGTACTGGTCGGCCAGCAGCCATTGCTAATTATATAAACTCGTGCAGTAAGTATACATAAAGACAAACAAGAGCAGTAAAACGTGAATTGACCTTATAATATTAATACCGTTAAGTAAATAGTATCAAAGAGATCACATATTACAAACCAAGCTAGAAAATGGGTGATTACCAACCTATAGTAAAGACATTGCAGTAAATGTAAGTAAAGAGATGTGCACGGCAAACAGGGATATAAAATATGTATTGACCGCTTAGTATAAAGACCTTTCTGAATATATAAGTGAAATGATGCACACTACAAACCGGGCTGGAAAATGTGTATTTACCTCCTATAATAAAGACCTTGCAACGGGACAGATACGGGGATATTAAACGTGTATTTACCTCCTTTTATAAGGAACTTGCAGTAAATATAAGTAAAGAGATTCACATTACAGAGCTAGATAGAAAACTTGTATTGACCTACCAAAAGAAGACTCGTAAGAATGAACATTATGTGCAATTTTATCGTTCAAATTATTTAAAAGAACAGTTGTTGTAAAGATAAGTTTTGCCGTATAGTTTGCCCCCATTTGAACTTAGTCGTGCTATCCCTGGCTGGGCCTTTCGGCAGTGGTTGAAAGTATTGACGTAGTAATTTGGTTTTATGTATTGGGACTTATTGAGGTAGGAAGTTGCCAGCTGGGTTATGTTTTAAAAATTAACCAAGGCATCGTGCAAACAGTCTTTTTATATAGATCGGTACAAAATAAATTAGACCCGTATTGCGAAGAAGAGAGTTTGGGGTCACCAAATTTTCACAAAGTGGAAAAAAAATTAGTTTGGCAACGTTAAGAGTATATGTACATAAGATATTCCGGTGTAGAGGTTCAAATCTGAGGATGAAAATAAAAACGCATATGATAAGATGGGATTTTGGCTTAATAGTTTGGAAAAAACACCGGGATGGAATCTGATTTGTCTGAAACGTAACACATACTCATGACTAAACTCTTCAAATTTTTATGGATCACTTTTCCCTTATTCACTTTCTCAAACTTGGATAGTAAGAACTTATCAGCAAGGCGGACATAAAAGACCAATCTATTTTGCAAAAGCCGACGTTCAAGGACTTCCCCCTCCACATTTTACATTGCGCATTATAATCGGCTTTTCATACCAGTGAACTTAGGAAACTAATATAGCCCTGGTACAGTTTTTGAAATCCTTTTTCAGTATGAAAACAGATTGATTGACTCTTTTCTGCGTACCGTGGGGTTGACAATCAACCCCACGACTCAAATCAGAAACGTTACTGTGTTTTCACCCACTTCGGTGGCCACATGGTCTAAGGCGTCACTCTCACTGCCAATGACGGGGAGATCGGGGTTTGAATCTAGGTCAAATGTACTGATAGGCGTTTTTCTAAAATTGTTTTTTACTCTCACTCCACGCAAATGCGGACACACTTCCTCTAAAATCAAACTTCCTCATCCCTAGTTCACTAATGTAATTAGTAAATATGCGTACAACCTGAAAAGATAGTAAGACGTGGTGATAATAATAAATATATATATATATATATATACATACATAAAACCTTAATAGTTTTCGATATTTGATATTATATATATATATATATATATATACTCTAGCATTGATTACTAAGTGACCCACGAATATTGAGAACGATTAAGGTCGTATATTAAGTCGGTAATGACGGACTCGAAAACAGGACTTTAAGTGAAATTACAACCCAGAGACTGCAGACGGACATCAAGAGATGCCTAAGAGACATATTGGACCAATGGTGGCCAAAGGTAGTGTAAAATAAAGAGCTGTGGAACAAAACCAACCAGAAACCCATCCAACTGGAGATCAGATGAGGCACGTGGCGATTACTCGGACACAATCTCCGGAGAGACCAGGATGACTTCTCAAGATAAGCTCTTTGGACTGGAATCCGCAGGGACGCCAACGTCGGGGTAGGCAAAGGATGACTCGGTGGAGGACCGTCGATGAAAGAAGGGCAGAAAAACTCAGGGAAGTCATGGGACAGACTTAAAAGTGTGGCAGAGAATAGACTTGAATAGCGAAGCTTTGTTGATACACATAACAAGAAAACGACATTGCCTACTTGGAGATTTCGAAGCTAGTTTGCGAAGCGGGTTGCATCTTAACTTGACGCACCTAAGCACTCTGTAAGTACCATTTCACTCAGACACCAATGTATGAAATAGAAAGAGAGGGAAGAAAATTAACAGTTCACCCTGCGAGGCCTCTTGTTTATCTACTGATAACACTTCCCCTCTTCCTCTGACGAGTTTACACAGTCACTATACAGTACTATTCGCGCCTTGAAAACAATGACTTCATAAAATAATATTTTTATTGTTTCCTATTCTAGATATATATAATATGCTACCACGAACCTTTTTAATTTATATCCTGGCAGGAAGAATCTTACAATCCTTTTTAGTGAATGAACCAAATAACCTGAGTTGTAGATGATTAAAAAAAAATTGTTTACAAAAATACAACCTCAAGACGAAAATAATAATTTTGTGACGCTGTAGGACTATTTTTAGAATTATTTAAGAATTTATAATTTTTGTTTCAACGTTATATCTTTAAAAGTCGCTGAATAGAACGTAAATTCACAAACATGGGAAATCCTATCTTGACTTGACGTGACGTAACAGGTAGGAAACGTTCTTAAAGAAATCTAGATTTCGACGCTTGGTGTTACATGCCCACCATTTCACGCCGTGAGCTGGGAAAATACCCCTCCTCGTCGGTCGAACCAGGTAATCGATACCAACCAACCAACTCAGAAGTCCTTGGTTCAATACTCTGGTATACTACCAGTTTTTTTGTTGGAGTATTTATTAGTTTCATATACCCAGTTAGTTAAATAAATTTTAAACAAAGTGAAATATTACATTTAAAAAAACGACAATTATTGTTAGTAATCCGACACCTTAGCTCAGTTGGTTGCGTGTCTGTCTACTGAACTAAGGGTCCCGGGTTCGATTCCCGGCATGGCCGAAATATTTATAATTGGTGAAATGTAGGTTTACTCTTTCACATTTATGAGTTACCGGCTGGGGAATGGTTGTTGTGCCTGTCCTAGTCTTGAGTAAGATTATAAGGCATATGAAGCTATGACAGGCCTAGCAAGCCGGTAGTGGAAAATATATGGTTTGAATAAAAAACTGACCACAGACTGGAAACAGTAATGGATGTAGAAAAAAATCAATGTTGGTGAGGGAAGAATAGGTCCAATCTACATTGTTTCCCTCTAAAGCATCTCAAACTTCCTTTCCTCTCGCTTGTTACGTTGGAGAGACTGGTAGTGGTAATTGTGGTAATTGTCAAGAACACGTGTACCAGAGAGAAATGAAAGTGTTTATGAGTGAAGACTAACTAACTGTAGAAGAGGCCAAATTAAAAACAGTTGTGTTCGGTGAAAGGGGGAGGGAGGAAAAAGCTATAGGGGTGCAATTAGTTCCACCCGTTCAACTCTCCTCTTTAGACCGAGCTACTTACCTACCTATTCTATATATTCCCACAACCCTTGGGGAAATGTGTGAAATCATGAGATGGGGGTGTGAAATGTTTTCGAACTTTCAACGCCAGATGCTCTTTATTCTCTGCGCGTAATAGTACTAAAAACAGCCGGGTGCAAACAAAACAGTACGCTGGTAATTCTGTGGGGAGAAACTGGGACGATAATAAAACTATAATATTAATTTTTGTGCAGCAAACTGCCCTCACACTCAAATTTAATATTATGACAGAAGATGTTTATTTTTAACGATAATTTTGTGAAAATAATAATTATAAGCAACAATGGAAACAGTTTATTGTGTGTAGTACCATTATTATAAACAGTAATAATAAATAACTTTACTACTTCTAGACACTAGAAATAGTAGTCTTACATAACTTGAAAAACTATGTTTTCCACTATGGCACAATTATCACATCAATCGGCCCCATGCACCTGGCTACGAGTCTATGGGTCCCGGGTTTGATTCCCGGCTGGTATCTTGGGTATTTTTTTCTTAGGGGGAATTACTCCAACGGTCATCACAAGAGTTTGGTTAGCTAGGTTTAAGTTAGATTTAATTGTTTCCATTGGTTCCACACCCGCATACTCACTATCACCATCACCTCATCTCATCGGGACATGGAAAGAGCCTCGACGGAAAAGTAATTACGATTAGTACAATCGGGACTCCCCTGGGTAAAGGTACGCAAATACTGGCTAATCTTTCCACTACTGAGCTACGAATAATTTAGCCCAGACGCGCAATATTATACACAGGATGTTCGAAAATTCACAGCCCAAACTGCACATATAGCTCGTTTGAACCAAAAGTAATACAAAATCCCTGTTCAATTACACCCGGAAACCTATGCTAGAACATTAAATTGTGTTCAAAGTTTCTGTGTACAGCGGCGGGAGAGCAAAGCTGTGCAAGCATGCGTGTACAACAGGTTGTATAGGAGCTAGGCGCGCGGCACTGCACATGTAATAATGGCAAGCACTTTCTGTGATGTAGGACCGTTAATGATGACCCTCAGAACGTATTCCAATTTCTAGGTGGACTGGTGTGTTGTTTACTATTAATTGTGGTATGTTCTGCTGCCATACTCCAAGATGTCGAGGTGTGCAGTGCCACGCGCCTAGCTCCCATGCAACATGTTGTACAGCCATGCTTGCACAGCTTTGCTCTCCCGGCGCTGTACGTCGAAACTTTGAAAGTAATTTAATGTTATTAGCATAGTTTTCCGGATATAAGTGTACTGGGATTTTGTATTAATTATGTTTCAACTATATGTGCACCTCTGACAAGACGTGTATTAATCACAACTTGTGAATGTGTGGAATGCCAGGCCTCCACCGTGGTTCGGATCCCACGTTAAACTGTAGGTCCTCCATTTAATTTCACAATCACCCCTACCATTACACATTAGCGTAACTGCGTTTAACCCGAACGGGTAGTAAGCCGTGGTGCTAATAATAATAATAATAATAATAATAATAATAATAATAATAATAATAATCTTTAATCAATCTTTAATCAATCTTTATTTAGTATTTAAAGGAAAATTACATAATTGATTTTTTGATACAATCCCGAAGTACCTAAAGGTACATCTTCAGGTCTTGTAGTTAGATAATACAAAAAAAACATAAAAATAATAATAATAAAAATATTTAAAAACAAAACAAAAAGTTTTACACATATCATAACATTTCCTCTAAAAAATATTTACATAGCTGTTTGAAGCATGCCTTGAAGTATCCAGTCTTTAATTTTACTCTTCGCTATGTTTACATTAGGGATTTCTCGGAGTGTTGGTGGCAGCAAATTAAACAATTTGGGGATGGTACATCTCAGTTCCTGTTTACCATAATAATTAGAGTATTTGCCAATTGTATACTAATAATAATAATAATAATAATAATAATAATAATAATAATAATAATAAAACTATATGTGCAGTTTGGGCATTGAGTTTTCGAAAACTCTGTGTAGTATTTATTTATCACATTAATGTTTATGTAATAATATTATGATATATGTTTGGTTCAGAAAATGAACGTTATATATTCTACCCCTCATACAAAATAATCACATTAATTTTTTGTAATCGACATCGGTGGGCACAAGGGCTAAGGCGTCAACATCATTTGGTCTGATTTTTTTCGATGACGGGGATGTTAAGGTTTGAATCCCCTGACAGGTGTACTGAGGGTAGTATTTCCCTAAATAATTTTACACTTTACCTCTGCGCCAACGTTTATTCCTACACCCTTAATGTAAATATAAGACTAGCCTGAACTGGTAGTAAGGCTAAATAGAGCCACCGTTTTTTTATCGATTGAAAAATAAATTATTTTATGTATTAAAAATGTTTCATTTAAAAAAATCGATAATGTTATATATTTTAAGTCAAACACTCAAATTTTGAACCCTTATCGAACAAATGAGGTGAAAGTCTTGAGCTATTTCAAAGTGATGACACGACATTCAAAGTTCCGGTTTTGTGAGCATCTCTTCAACTTAATTAACTCTTCAATGAACAACGCTCTCTCTATTAAAACGACAGTGCTGCCTTTCGTTATGGAGCGTTAGAAATGAGAAATGGTGGGGGTGAGGAAAAAAAAATCGTATTGTATCCAGATAAATACCTTATAAGAAAGGGTAGGACTTTTTTTTATTGTTATAAAAGTTACTTAAATAATTTTAATATTATTTATTAGTCAAATCATGTGATCTGAAGCTTTCATTTTTCATAATAATATCAATAATAAAGTAAAATATTAGTAATGCTGACCGTAAAAAAGAGTTTATATTTTTGAATAGTTCCTTCCTACTAGATTCCTTCTATAAATATACTTACTTCATACCTTTTATTATTATCTCTCATCTCTTTGTCGGGACAGCGAGAAGGAGGTGTACGCTACCAACAATATTATTCTGGAAATAATTTAGAGTAGACCACACTTTTTTTAAGTTTATAGTTAGTTTGTAGTCATGATTTACAGGCGGCGGCAAAATGCCAGCTACCGCTTCCCACGGCGAGTGGTGCAACTACATAAAATGCTACGGACGCTATAAAGCAAGATACAGCGCTCAACAAATGCTCGAATAAACGTACTCATTTGAGTCTGATGGGCTCCATTACTAAAGTTCATGTCATGTAAGTTGAGAGTAGATGCGATATTTGTTTTGATAGTTTTCCATCAGTCATTGTACTGCTCATCCGGTATATTCGTAATATTTACTAATTTTACAGTGTATTAATCACAACTTGTGAATGTGAGGAATGCCAGGCCTACCACCGTGGTTCGGATCCCACGTTAAACTGTAGATCCTCCATTTCATCTCACAATCACCCTACCATTACACATTAGCGTAAGTGCGTATAACCCGAACGGATAGTAAGACGCGGTGCTAATAATAATAATAATAATAATAATAATAATAATAATAATAATAATAATAATAATAATAATAATAATAATAATTTTACAACACAAAATTAGAAAGATGAGGTTTGAATAAATGCACTAGCATTCGTCTGAAGAATGGATAAAAAAAATTGTGGAAAAAATCGCCAAAGCAGCCCGTCTGGATTCGAATCAAATTATACTCACCTGAGTTATCGCTAAGTTTTTATTTTATTTAATGTATTTAACGTACCCTCTTTGAAAAGATTAAGAATATAAGCACACGACTTACAGAATCGTTTAATTCTAGAACAGACAAATGTCCAGTCACATGAATGTTTATTTTAAGCACCGCGTCTTACTACCCATTCGGGTTATACGCCTATGTACTAATTATACTAATGGTTTAGGGATTAGGAAAGCTTAATTTAGAGGAAATGAACCCAAATTTGCGGAATGAGAGTGGGAAAACAATTTCAGGAAAAACCAGCCTCAGTGCACCCGACCGGAATCGAACCCCGATCTCCCCATCTTCGGCAGTCTAGTCCAACACTAGAGTGGCGCGTTAGACCACGAGGCCGGTGAAAGGGAAAACCCCTGTTTCGTCATTGATAGATTTTTCCTCCGGTGTAGAGCAAAACTTTCCGGTTAGGTAAGATTCAAACCAAATTCCGAACCCCCATTTGACGTTTTCCAGACACTAGATTAAAGCCATATTACTAAATAGTTCGTGATCTCCTTGTTCCGGTTGGTCCCGGGCGGGGATTCAAACCAGATACTCTCAAAAGGGGGTAAACGGCTTGTTGGTACTCCTGCCCACGGTCGATTATTCACGGGTCCGTTCAGTGAACGAACTATTATAGTTCTAGATTATTGAATCAGTAAAAATAATTTGATTTTATCTTTCAATTTTATAATTGCCTCAATTTCCTTTTACAATATTATACAACTTATTAGGCTGGCCTTGAAATTTAATTTATTCAACGCAATAAACTTAATTTAAACTTGTTTTAATTTACTATATTTTCTATCATTATAATTTTACCCGATTTTTTTTTTTGTGTGTTTCACGTGATTTTATATGTCCTAATACATTATTTTTCATATTTTATAAAACTTTTTTGATTTTATCAAATTTCAATTTATATTCTTTTACTATTCTCAATTCTAATAAACCAATAATAAAACATTTTTATTTTTCAAATTTTATCCTATCTTAAAAGTATTATTTAAAAAAATTAATGAAAAATGTCACTATTTTTAGCTTCTATATACAATTAATTTTGAGACCATCTGACTGAATCTTATGCCTTTAATCAGCAGACATAGTCCAGTTCATTGCCTCTCTCTCTCTCTCTTCGGGTATCTTCTCCTATTCTATACTTCACTCGACACTTGACTCGAGTGGCCAGAAATACCTGCGCACGCAGCCATTCTCTTCCTCTTCCTGAGCATCTTGGGAACGAAGATCAACTTCCGTTTGACTGAACAATGACATTGACTCGCTCTGCAAGCTCACTTTATAAGCCCACGCCTAATTAAAGCCAAAAGTGTTTTTTTTTTTTTTTT
>CABFWB010005093.1:15547-49703 GCA_902151455.1 Timema bartmani
AGTTTAGTTTTCTTCACATGCTAATCTCAACAGTTGTTGAATATCTGGCATGAGCATAGCGGCATTTGGTGACAAACTTTTTAAATGAAGAGAAAAAGTTGTCATTAAATTCCAGAACACATCTGACAGATATTCAACAACTGTTGAGATTAGCATGTGCAGAAAACTAAACTTTATGTTTCTATAGAAGAAACATTTGATTTATTTTGGACAAAAAATGTTTATGCTATAAAAACTACAAAAATACTTCCCTAAACTAACGCTCACTAGCACCCCAACTTAATCTCGTTTATTTACTGTCACACAAACCCATAAAGGTGTCCCAGTTCTCTAGAGCGTCAGACTCGCATCCCACTCTATTACAATATAAGTTTAAAACTGTGTTCGAATCCCAGTAGGGTGTACAAAAGGTTATTGTCAAAGCCCCTTATTGCAGTAATGTTGGAGTGTTGTCTGAAATTAACCTTCTCCTTTTTAACACTTCCCACGCTAACGGGGCAACATTTCCCCTAAATTCAACCTTCCTCATTCCTAACCCACTACCGTAATTAGTACATGAGTGTATAATTTGAATGGTTAGTAAGGCGCGGTGATAAAAACAAGATGAGTCTTAAAGAGAGAAGGGTCAAAGTAGGTAGATACAAGCGAGTCCCAGATATATTATGGGTGCTCCTTGGTAAAAAAAAAAATACCCTCAATTGAGTTGAGTAATTATACTTGACTAAATTTTGCGTTTAAAAAATAGAGTAATAATTGAAAAATTGAATGATTAGCTAAATTAATTTTAATTTTAAAAATATTAGAGAAAAAGAGTTTGAGTGAATATATGTTCAAAAGCGTGCTATTAAAATGATTTATTTATTTATCGTCGTTGTATGGTACTATTTTAATAATTTGAATGCAACGCAAATGTATTTGAAGACAAATGAGCAAAATGTTACCCATTTATTTTACTCGATCTTTTGTATCGCAGTTTTTTTTAACTCATGAAAACTGTCAGATATGTTTAAGCTCTATCAATCTTAAGGAGTTTTGTAAAAGACGGAGCACACGGGTCTTACCTGTCTCCTTGTATCATCAATCTTACTTGGAATCACCGGGGACTTTCGCCTTAAGTGAACTGTCGTCCTTGTTACAAAGTTGTTTCCAAGAGTCGCTCTCCGCCGGGTAAATCCGGGGATACGAGCAATTTTCACCATCCCCCCCTCTTCTGTGCTCTACGTCTTACTACCCGTCCGGACTATCAGCATATTTACACTAATAGGGTAGAGAGAGGCGAGGAAAGTAGAATTTAGAGGAAGTTTTTCCAGAATTCGCGTGGAAAAGAAAGTGGAAAAAAATTTTGGTGGCTTGATCCTTCTCATGAACGAGAAAATATACAAGATAAGACCAATCCACTTCGGTGGCCGCTTGGTCTAAGGCGTCACTCTTGCAATAGACTAGATTGCCATTCACAAGGAGATAGGGGTTCAATCCTGGTCAGGCGTACTGAGAGTCGTTTTACACACTCCTTCCACGCAAAGGTGGGTACACATACTCTAAATTCAACCTTCCTCATTCCTTAAACATTAGAGTAGACCTAATTAGTACATAGGCGTATAATCCAACAGAGTAGTAAAACGTGGTGCTAAAAAAAAAAGAAGCATGAAAACTAAATTCTAGGATAGTTAAACAAAATTAAAACATCATGCTCAATTTTGCGTTGACAGTTTTCAAATTGCATTCTTTATATTTTAGAAATGTGAATTGGAAATTTAATTAATCTGGGTAGAATAGTCATATTCTAATTTTAATTCAAGATTAAAAAATTCCCTATTCAGTATATTTTTGAAATTTAGAATTTTTAGGAATATTCTCGGTGTACAAGCTTTTTTTTTATAAATGAACATCGGTTGGATAGAACTCCAGGAATCATTGTCTAAAGCCTAGACTTATCTAGAGGAATATCTTAACGTTTTAAATATACGGATAGGTGGCATCGCCAGTTAAAGAAGTCGAACATAGTCAGGTCCTCAAAGAAATAATCTTTAAAAATGTATTACTGATAAATGTAAGCTAGCCCATAGTGATATTATACATATGAAATGTAACTTAATAAATAAAACTTATAAAACAGGGCATTATATATATTTATATTTGAGATGAGATGTTTGATTCCTCGATTCCTATAGAATTTGAGAGATTCGAGATTCGTAAAAATCACATAAAAGTATCTCGAATCTATATTAATAAAATGAAGAGTTTGTTTTTCTATAAAAGCATTGTGCGATATCCATCGAACACAGAGGTCTGGAATTTTAAAATTAGTAGCCCCCTGTTCACGAAAATGTGCATCTAGAAACAGAGATTTTAAAATTTGGATTTGATTTTTTGATTAATTAAAAACTGAGTTGGAAGAAATAAAATGAAGACATTTTTCTGTCACTTTGAAGCAACAAAAAAACATCGATCTGGGTGACCACGCAAAAAAGGACAAAATTGCATCACTATAAACAATTTACTAAAAATAGTGTTATATTTCTTGTTTATGACATAATAATATACCGGTAAATTCTAAGATTTACCGGTCCTAGGACTTTTACAGTAACATATATATAGCCCATCTTATTTTTATATATATAAGTAATGTCAATTTTTAATATATTATATATATATAGCCTATACAAAAGATATTAAAAATTGACATTACTTACCAAAAATAGCAGATGAAGATTATGAAAATAGATTAAGTAAACGTTTTAGTATGCTCGATGAAGTTTGCGGATGTAAACTAGACATTAATTTAACCAAAATATTATCCCTCCTTCGATCGGATTTTGGGAATTTTCCCAGAAAATGATTAATTAAAATTGTTCCTTATAAAACTGCTAAATAACTTAATTTTTTTTCAAAGAGTAACATCTAACTATAAAAGTTAACGAAGCGATTCACGGAATTAAACTAAATGTTCACCACATTTTCGATATTACAATGAATTGTGGCACAGAGGTGATTAATTTTAATGGCGGATTGTGGTTCTCGACCCAAAGTGATAACAAATTAAGTTTTCCCCTTTTCCTATTTCGATTCGTATCAAGCTAGACGCTAACCAGCTCGGGTTCAATTCAACACAAACTTCCATTCATATCATTACCACAATATTCCACTTGGACGGAATGGTTTCCTCCCGAAAACCATTCCATTATTCCTCTTAGACCTTGACCTGGGAATGCCCTCTGGGGAGCATTTCCATCACAAATGGTGGTATCAAAACTTGTCCTCAGTGTAAAAACCGGTTACCAATATTATTTTTAATCAAATTGACTTGAAAAGATAATGCAGTTTTTTTAAGTATCATATACAGTCCAATTTTTAGAGGAAAAACCCTTTTAGAAAATAATTACTCTACGCCTTTATGAACTCGAAAGTTCATTGCCACACTCACAAAATTACTCCACCTATCTCTATCTTGAGCTAGTTATATCCAGTCCACCTCACTACACCCTATCACTATCTTGATATAGTTCTATTCAGTCCACCTCATTACACCATATCTCTATCTTGAGCTAGTTCTATCCAGTCCACCTCATTATACCATATCTCTATCTTGAGCTAGTTCTATCCAGTCCACCTCATTACACCCTATCACTATCTTGATATAGTTCTATTCAGTCCACCTTATTACACCATATCTCTATCTTGAGCTAGTTCTATCCAGTCCACCTCATTACACCCTATCCCTATCTTGAGCTAGTTCTATCCAGTCCTCCTCATTACACCCTATCCCGATCTTGAGCTAGTTCTATCCAGTCCTCCTCATTACACCCTATCACTATCTTGATATAGTTCTATTCAGTCCACCTTATTACACCATATCTCTATCTTGAGCTAGTTCTATCCAGTCCACCTCATTACACCCTATCCCTATATTGAGCTAGTTTTATCCAGTCCACCTCATTACACCCTATCACTATCTTGATATAGTTCTATCCAGTCCACATTATTACACCATGTGGGAGCTTGGACCTCTTGTGTGGTTTGCCAGTGATGGGTAGGCCAGGGTTGGAATACCAGCAGTATGTAAAGAGGGTGGTTCCCTACTCTATCTCCACTCAAATACGGGTACAATTCCTCTAAATTCTCCCTTTTCGTCCCAACTCAAGCATTGTAACTAAATGCCCACAACCCGAACGGGTAGTAAGAGTTAATAATAATAATCTGTAGAGGTAGATGAGTGGACTAAGGTGTTATACTCACATCTCGCTTGGTTGTCGATGACTAGGATACCGAGGATCGAATCCCGGTCCAGTGCACCGGTGAGGGTATTTTTGCTTGTGATTTGGTCTGTAGATTTGACGTTATTTTTTCCCCGCTAATTTGGGCGCATTTTATATCTAAGCTAGCCACTTCATTCATAACCCTTATATTAAATATGTAATAACCTTTATAGATTGAAATTAAAATAGAGCACCAGTCCGCAAATCGACATTAGGTTGAGAGGGAAGGGATTTCGAGCTAAGGCCAGGAATTTTTGCAGTTTTTATAACTTTTTTTAGCACAAAAATAACAACCAAATATTGCCTCAGTAGAAACGTTTAGATTTATTTTCTACATAGATAAAGAATTTTTTCTCAGCACTGCGTCTTACTACCCGTTCGGGCTATAGGCCTATGTAATGATTACTACAATATTTTTAGGGTTTAGGAAGGCTGTGTTTAGAGGAAGTGTACCCGCATTCACACGGAGGGAGTGTGGAAAACCATTTAGTAAAAACCACCCTCAGTACACCCGACCAAGATTCTAACCTCAATCTCCACGTCATCTGCAGTCGAGTCTAATGCGAGAGTAGCGCTTTAGACCATGTGGCCAACAAAGCGGGTTAGAGAGTTTTTGAATACTTATCATGAGCATCCTAAAATTTTATGAGAATTTTTTTTAAATTTAAATAGTTTATTATTAGAATTTATTATGTTCATGACAAATAATAAAGAACTTTTCATAAAAATCTGTGTAAAAAATTAAACAACCCGGATCTAATGAAGAAGTAGAACTATTTTATTTATTTTAGCCCGAAAACCATTTTTACTATGAAAAATACAATTAATATTGGCCTTAAATTGCGTTCCTTTCCAGCCCATCCTAAATATATTCGTCACCCTAGTTGGTCTTAGGGTAAATTGCTCGCCTCAGGACCCTATGTTCGTGGGTTCAGACCCAGTCGGGTTCGACGGATTTTTCTTGAACGATAAAAATCCGTAGCACAACTTTCTTCGAAGGGGAAGTGAATCCGTCAGTCCTATGTTGACCATGGCATACAAGATAACTCTGGAAGGTATGTGAAAATACCCTTCCGAAAAATTATATAGGTCCTTTAGCTCTCGCTCATAGAAATTATCGTGTGTTGATTTAATCAGTAGGTTCATAATGTGCACGGTAAATACCTATAAAAAAATTAAATGTATTAGTTTTTTTTTAAATATTGTATTATTTTACTATTCCAAGTTGAAACGTTGACTTGGTCGGTTATTCGCCCCTCCCTCGCAACACAGTATAAAAAGCCCTTTCCAAGCCTCCCTTGTTCATAAGTTAGGGCTCCCAACCCCTTTTTGTCGCGACTTTTACTGCCCCAGAGGTATCGTTCAGTAGTGCGAGATAGCCCCTAACGGCTTGCAATTCTACTCTCATTATAACGAAGTCGTCTCATGAGAGACGCTGGCAAAGCGAACAGGGGTAGGGGGATGAACGTCATTGGTGGGAGATGGGGGGTTGGGAGTGTGAGGGAGTGGAGGATTGTTAAGATAGCACCCCTTCGGATTGATAAATACCTTGCGCCGAGGAAAAAAAATAATATATTTTTGTTTTGATACCATTTATGTGCGTGTAACTATGTAAAACTTCTATTAAAGTGTAAAAATATCAATAGTACGGTACACCGCACTAAATTTCTCTCTCTTTTATCTTAAAATATAAAAATTTACTAAAAAAAATCAGTAAGATTTGTGAAAATATATAATATTCATCGTTGCAGAAACATTACACAAAAGAGCCTAAATAAAATAATGTACACTGTTACAGAAACATCGAGCAAAGAGGAACATCTCTGTCCACCAAAGAACACAACAATCAAGTTCTGTTTTCAAGGAGAAGTATATATATATACTTATAGATCAGAAACTATTGATTTTATAAAAATATATTCTAAACAAAAGATTTTTAGTTTTATCAGTACTTCAATTTTATAACGATTAAGTTATTTTGTATTTCAAATGGCTTCAGAGATACGATTCAAACTGGAAAGTTCGCTTTAGAGAATATTACGAGAAAATTGATTTTTTTTCTCTTAGCCCTTCAGTAAACTAAACTTAATCTTATGGCTGGATATCTAATTATAAAATATCTCGGGAGAAATTACATCAGACAAACAAATAGCTTCGCGAAAAACCCCTTTTCGGTTTTATGGGGTCAAGAAACTTCTACATTTATCAAAATCTTAAGTTATTTTTTTTATGATCACAATACTTCTCTCTCCGAGGGGGTAAGTTTAGGTAAAAGAGAGTTTGTTTCGGCCATGCTGGCTAGATGTAAGATGAGACCCCATCATACCAGTGGCTTGTTGAATCTATACCGGTATTATACTCTCACGCCCTCGGTCCCCATTTGACGGTTCTGACCTAAATACCTCACATTGGAATGTATTTCCGTTGATACCTGATCAATAAACGTTTCACCAACCGACCCCGTGGTGTAATGGTCAGTGCACCTATCTACGATCCTAGGGGTCCCGGGTTCTATTCCAGGCTAGTACTTTGAATATATTTCTCCCGAAAGGGGAATTATCCCAACTGTAACATTAGCGTGTACTGCTAATATGACAATGTTACTACCCACCCCTAAACAATCTAATATTCATAGACATCCTACAATAGAAATAATACCCCAAAGTAATCTAATACTCATAGACATCCTGCATTATTAAACATCTCAATCTTACTATGTCAAATATAGGTGTTCTACTAACGTAAACTCCATTCACGGTAGGAATTACTCTCTGAAAGGTCTTTTTTCCTACCAATATCCTACTATATAATAGAGTTCAGGTAGAGAAAAAGACCTTTCAGAAAACAATTTCTACGGTGAACAGACTTTATGTCTGCCGGAGTTGAGCTGCTTGCAATGGGAATTACTACCCTTTCGAAAAAATCCCCAGGTACAAGTCGGGAATTGAGCCCGGGACCTTTATATCAGCAGCCAGGGTCTTTGACCACTAAGCCACGAAGCTGACTATAGTAGAGGAAGCAAGGTTGAGAATGAGGATGAGAAAAGAGAGAATACCAAAGAGAATGATGAAGATGAAGTATGTGGGGAATTTGCCACAAGGGAGACAAAATTAAAGATGGGAGTAACAGATAACAGCAAGTGTGTGAGTGATAAAGGAGAAACAATTGTGGAGGGAAAAAAGGAATATGTAGGCATTTTACTAGACTGATCCAGCCACGGGCTTGAAACGATTAATGATGATTATGATGATAATGATGATAATGACGATAGTACATATAAACTTTAGCAGAATCAACAGGCCCTGTGGCGCAACGGATAACGCGTCTGACTACGGATCAGAAGATTCCAGGTTCAAATCCTGGCAGGGTCGTATATTAGTAATTAATTTTTATTCAATATGAAACATATTTTATTTTTCTAATACATCTTTCTCTCTTTTCTGGCCGTTCCTCATATTTACATTAATTAGGCAGGAAAGAATAACTAAGACATTAGAGAAGGTGTATTCATATTTATGTGGCGGGGAAAATGGAAAACCATTTAAGAAAAAAACACCCTCGGAACACCCTACCAAGTATAATAATAATAAATAGTAATAAAATTTTACTGATCTATGAGAGCCCGCCTAAAGATACTAATTCCACTTTCACTGGCAACACTGCACGTTACGACACTGAACTATACATTTGTTTCGCACGTAGTCGGGAGCGTTGAACCAAACTTGAAATATTTTGATTCAAATTCAAGTCTACCTACCCCATTCGGTGGCCACACGGTCGAAAGCAACACTCTCGCGATAGACTAGATGGCCGATGACGAGGAGATCGGGGTTCGAATCACGGTAGGGGTCTATTAAAGATGGCTTTTCCCAAGTGGTTTTCCATTCTCCCTCCACAAAGATGCAGTAGTACATAAGCATGTAACACAAACGGGTAAAAAGATGCGTTGCTAAAAAAAAAACCAGTCAGATCAAAATTTTGTTTTCAAGTGGGGTTTACAAATGCGAGATATGAGTGATATGTGTGACTCCAGTCGCTAGACGTATAGCGTGCGTTAAAACGCCTGAAAAACAATTATCAACATTTGAATCTATGGCACATTTAATTACATTGAATGTAAGAGAGAGACTAGGAAAGTGTAGGCTATAGGAATTCAGTTTATGAGGATCGTGTTAGCTGTCACGAGGAGAAACAGGATTAGGAATGATGTCCGGGTAAGAGTAGGGGTACAGGGAGCACATGATATAGATGAGGAATAATAATTCCAATTCCAATTTTCTTTATTATAGTCGTAAGATGAAGTATGTGGGGAATTTGCCACAAGGAGACAAAAATAAAGATGGGAGTAACAGATAACAGCAAGTGTGTGAGTGATAAAGGAGAAACAATTGTGGAGGGAAAAAAGGAATATGAAGGCATTTTACTAGACTGATCCAGCCACGGGCTTGAAACGATAATGATGATAATGTTAATGACGATAGTACATATAAACTTGAATAACGTCAATAGGCCCTGTGGCGCAACGGATAACGCGTCTGACTACGGATCAGAAGATTCCAGGTTCAAATCCTGGCAGGGTCGTATATTGTAATTAATTTTTATTCAATATGCATCATATTTTATTTTTCTAATACGTCTTTCTATCTTTTCGGGCCGTTCCTCATATTTACATTAATTAGGCAGGAGAGAAGAACTAGGACATTAGAGAAAGTGTACTCATATATATGTGGCGGTGAAAATGGAAAACCATTTAAGAAAAAAAAACACCCTCGGAACACCCTACCGAGTATTGAACCCTGTCACCATCAGTCCAGTTTATTGTTGACGTCTTAGAATATTCGACCACCAATGCGGGTCGCATCAGAATCCGCGATGTAGTTAAATTTTATTTGAGTAATCAACAAGTGTGTGGCGTTCATTTAATTTTTTTAAATTAAGTTTGTTATTTTTTATTTAGATGTATACTATTTTTACAACAAAATTACTATGCCTTTTCTGCGTGATACTAATGAGATAATGGAATTGTATGTATATGTATATATTTAAAAATCTGAATCCTGTCGGTTAAAGAAATTTGAGTAAACATAAAAATTCAGAAATGAAAAAATAACCAAATTAAAAGAGGTTCTGTTTTAAATGCTTACCAGTAACAAACTTTAACCAGAAATATGATAAATGGTTTTATCTTTGGGTTAAGACACAAATTTCACAAACTAATTTAAAATGGTTTACACAGGTTCCTATATTAAGATAACCCAAAAGTATATTATTTTGACTAATTAACGGTCATAAATAAAACTATGTAAAAATAAATAAATAAGCTATCTTATATACACGTTACATTTTTATTTTCCTGCAAGTCAACATACAGATACTTGGGATTAATATGTATATATGTATATAATTACACACACACACACACACACACACACACGAGTTCGTCTTTGAATGTTACTCCTTCACGCCAAAACCACTGTAACGATTGTATTGAACACATAGGCTATTATTATTTATTTTAAAATCCATTCAAATATTCTTTCTTAAACCACATGATCATACGTTATATTCTCTTATTAAATCAACTCCAAATCCAAAGAGTAATTACAGAATACAACTCAATCTAAGATCCAAATAAAATCTATATTTTTTGTGTTGGTCGTTTTTTAATCACATTAGTATATTATCTATAACATTACTAAAATGTAGAGTTTGTTTGAATATATTTAGCATTGAGTGATTTTACCGCACTTATATGTCTGAAATTTTAAAAATGCAAAACATGTGCACCTCAAAACTGGAATTTAAATTTTTGACTAGATTTTTTTTTAAATTTTATTAAAAACTGGATCTGAAGATAGAAAAAAAAAAGTAGAGATTTTTTTTCCTTTCTATTTGAAGCAAGTAAAGTTACCCTCGGTAACTCCGCCCTAGTATTGTATAAAACTTTAAAAGTGTTATAAAAATCATAGTTTACAGCTAGGAATAGATATTAGTATTTTCCCAAAAAGCCCCAGGCCCTCTATTCCTGAATGCACCCTCGTGCGTCTCGATTGGTTTCCTCTTGCAAAGTTAAATGAGAACCATTCTAGATGGCTCCGAACGCGCTCAGAAATATATCCCCCCAGGGGTCGAAAACTTGGCCCTTTAATAACTAACAAAGCACCAACGTTTTAAATACGGAAAACCTACAAGCCCTTATTGTTATTATTATCATCATCATCATCACCATCATCATTATAAAGAGGGTGGACAATGTAACCCCTCTACAAGGGTTTGATTAAATATAACGTTTAAGAGATGAAACCAAAATTTATACCGATGGTGAGGTGGAAAGGGACGGGAAAAAAGACCAGTATTTTTGAAATTTTTATAGAAAAACTTTTTTTTTTTGTAAAAAAGAAATCAAATAGTTCTCCAGTAGCAACATGGAGTTTAATTTTCTTCACATGGTGACCTTAACCTGTTCTTTAATATTTGTCCTGGAATTGAATGACAACTTTTTCTCTTAATTTAAAAAGTTTGTTATTTAATGCCGCTATGCTCATGATAGATATTCAACAATAATTTTTTATATCACACCATGTGAATAAAATTAAACTTTATTTTTCTACTGGAGCGATATTTTATTTATTTAGGCCGAAAAAAATGTGTTTTGCTATAAAAACTGCAAAAACCCACTGATCTTTTTTACGTCCCCCACACCTTAATCATCCTCAAAGAGACGTATAATTTGAGCTCACATAATTCATTACATAAAATAAAATATGCTTACATGAAAATTAGAAAAGCCAAACCCTCTTTTAAATTTTTTACCAACGCCCGGTACGTCCTGATTAAGGCCGATACACACAGAATGCTAAGCTAAACTATGCTGTGCTAAGACTTTGTCAATTTGGTTTCACACTCATTGCTAAGATAAGCTAAGATAAATTAAGTAATGGTCCCTCTTTTCACTCCTGAATTCAGTGTTGTTTCTTTCTGGTCTGCTCCAGTGAAGTTTAGTTATGGTGGCGTTCTCCAAAATGTCTTGTTTGAGTTCAGATGATAATACTGAGGAGAGAAGATGCTGCTGTTAGCAGTTGTTTTAGGAAGTTGAAGAGAATTTAGGAGGTGGAGGTTTGACTTGTTCCATTTTAATAATAAAATATTTATTAGATATAAAACCTAAATAGAATACAATACTTAAATACACATGAAACAAACTGAAAACAAAACTTCAAACACTTCTTTAGTTATTTTCACTAAACCAGCATTGCGTCTGTTTAACACGGAGCCCAAGTTGCGTTATGCGCATGCGTAACGTAAGATGGCTCAAGATGGGATATGGAAAAATTTCCCGGCCAGCAATTGTAAAAAACATAGACTGGCGTAGCAAGGCATAGCTTAGCTTAGCTTAGTGTTCTGTGTGAATCGGCCTTTATTGTATATTGCGAACAGGTTGTGTTTTACTTGATTGGTCTTCACTCGGACTTTGAAGACCTGGACGAAGATTCAAACACTAGTCCCCCCAGCATGGGATTCCGTCAAACACTTTCTCTTTCTAATTGTGTGCTTGTGACTGGAAAGTACCAATTTAGAATTGTAACAATTCAGGACTTTGTAGTACATGTTATTTGCTGTGGAAAAGTTGGAATTGGTACAAATTCATGATCTTGTTTTAAATGATTAAACCAAGCGTTTAATAAATGTATGAATAGTGTACTACCTAATCAGAAGTATAACAATAGAGGAATTGTTATTACATGTTGTTTGTTGTAGACAAGTTGTAATTCGTAAAGTTAAGGATTTTGTTTCAAATTAACAACCAAACACTTATGAATCCTGAAAAGAATCAACTAGAAATTGTGACAATTCTGACATTTCTAAAATAACCATCCCAATACTCAAATTCTGAATACCACCCCCTAAAATTCTACTCACAAAATCACGAAATGTTTTCACTCTAATATTTATAGACACTAATACCGAACATTCGCCTAAACGTATCCTAACAATTTGCTTGGTTAATATTACGATCAAAGTAGGAATTTTTCGTATTTTAAAGTTGGTGTAATTCAAAATTTTTAAAGTGGATTGATTATTCTAGAAGTTGGAATTGATATTTTTCTGAGTCGATAATTTTCAGGATTCATAAACATTGACTCATTAATTTGACAAAAAATAAATAATAAATGTATAATTTCCGACTTGGCTTCTGCAACCGATATGTAATAAAAATTAAGGATGTGTTACAGTCCAAAGTTTGTAATTTTAAGCTCTTCCTCTTTTTATCCCTCCTAAAACATCCATTTTCTCTTTCAATATATTATATATATGTTTAAAAAATAATAGGATATCCGGTCTGACACGCGCTTACCTATTCATTCCATGGATTCAATACTTAGCAGAGACAATGTAACTTAGGTTTATAGTCATACTTAAAGAGAAAATGGGTTTTGCTACGTTTATTTTTTTTAGAGTTTTTAAACACAAATTAGAGTAGGAGGTGTTCTCCATAAATAGGGGACATTTGATGCTTTTGGGAAAGGCACACTCTGCAAAATAATTGTGGAAGTATTTAATTTCCGAGTCCTTGACCAATTTTCAACAAATCTACATTTTATTTGGTACCAGAATGTACCTATAGGTGGAGGGTGGTTTAAGGGGTGTATTTTAGATGAGGAAGAGAGAGAGGGTTGGGGTAGGAAATCGAACCATCCCATAAGAGGAGAAGAACACAAGGCCTCCGTGATATGAGTGAAAGGTGAAGAAAGGAGAAGAAGAAAAAAAAGAAGCAAAGAGTGTAAGAGGGAAGGAACGAAAGGAGCAAGGAAAATGAAGCTGTTCCCGGCGGCAATCTGTTATTCACGCGAAGACACAACGAGGTAGATAGCACCACTAGCTGGAATGATGTCATTATGGTAACAAGAAGCGCCTGTTTTTCGTGGACGAGTGTTATAAGACGATATAAAAGACATTATGAGTAGAAGATTTTTTCTACTAGAAAGGAAACGTAAAAACACAACGTATTGTAACATAACGTAACATACTTAAGATTCAGATATAAAATAAGTTGTTATATTTAACGAAAATCAGACTGGGATATTCTGAATATGATATAATTCCAACCGTCGATACTTTGACCGCCTCATTTGACGTCACCAGTCAGAATATATCTCTTCAAGAAACGTGGACACCGTGATATTACCGACTATGAGCAGGACATAATACTATGGTTTTTAGGTCTCATTCAACTGCATTGACGAAACAGTAACCGCTTCAGTGGCCGATCAGTCTAAAAGGCGTTACTCTCTTGTTAAATTGGCCTGCTGATAACGGGGAGATCGGGGTTCGAATCCCGGTAGGGTATATTGAGTGTATTTTACTAAATGATTTCCCACTATCCCTCCACGCAAATTCGGATAGATTACCTATAAAATGCTTCCTTCCTCATACCTATCCCATTATAGTAATTATATATGCGTATAGCCTGGACAGGTAGTACGAAGTGGAGATTTAAAAAAAAGTTAGGTGAGAAACCATTAAATATGAAAATTGAATCAAAAACTTCACACAGTTAAATTTTAGTAACTTAAAAGTAATGCCTTTTGTGATACGTTAACAAATAAATATAAAATTCATTGAAAAGGACACACGCACACCAGAATTGAACCCGGGACCTTTGGTTTAGAACGCCAATGCTCTTATCCTGGAGTTGGCTCGTGTCCTGGGTGATTCTTTACGCCTTAAAATATTCTTTAGTAAGTCAGAGCCAGGGAGAGACCCCAAAATAGCAGCACAAACCAAAACACTTCGAGGATATACTCAACATCGAAATGATATAAAGTTTAAAACTTTTACTCGGTATTGTTTTTAAACCATGCGGCCCGCTATATTTTTCTAAATCCATACGGGCCGTGATATCAAAAAGGTTGCCGAACCCTCATATAATACGTCAAGATAAGACTACTACGCATGGTCTAACACGCTAACCTTGTGTTGAACTGGCCTGTCAAAGACGCGGTGATCGAGGTTCGATCCCGGTCGAGTGCACTGAGGCTGGTTTTCATAAATGGTTTTCCAGCCTCCCTCCGTGCAAATGCGGGTACACTTACTCTAAATTAAATATTACTAATCCTAACACATTAGTGTAATAAGTATATAGGCGTATAGACCGAACGGGTAGTAAAAAGTGGTGCTAAGAATAAAAACATTGTTACTCTTCAGGGTGAACGGAATGTATAATTAATAATACAGATGATATCATTTGAACGACAACTGTCTCAATGGGATGTAGAATATTCTCATCATTCATCCACTCCGCATATATATGTTTTGTTATTTTGAAAAATTATATAGATTGAGATAAAATAAATACTACCATTGACGTATATACATTTTGTTTAAATGTTTCAACACAAAAGGATAAAATAGCCCTTTAATAGTATAAATACACTTTTAGTGGGATGGCATTAATGTATTTAAAAGTATTGTTCTTGGCATAAAAAGATTGTAAAATAATGTAAATAATGTATTATATATATATATATATATATATATGCCCAAATTAAAAAGTTATTTCCTAAATAATAGTTTACGTTGTATATTTTGGGAAAGATATTTTTATTTTCACTACTTTGATCTAGTTAGATGTTTTTCTAATAATAAAATCCCCACAACCAATTTTTATTCATCTTTAAACCGACCACATGTACAAGGAATGGGAATAAAACCTTTTTATCGAGTTAACTGAGCCATTCTTAGACCAAATATAACATCTTTCTAATACTCTTCAAAAGAACTTTCGATGGCTGTTATCTGACAGTTATTAAAGTTTTCATACATTCATGTGTCAGATCATATTTTATAACGCTATCAATATTATTATTATTATTATTATTAGATGTTCTGTCTTTCGACAGGTCCATTCCTTTTGTCAGTGAACTTAGACCCCCAATGCCCCCTGTCCTTTTCTTCCTCCTTCAGCTCCCAGAATTATCTTCTTTCCTTTAAGTCATCCAATAATTGAATCCTACTTCTTCCTAAGCTCCTCTTTCCCTCAACCTTTCCTTCTATGACGTCGTGCAGAAGACAGTTCCTCCTAAGGATGTGTCCGATCCAGTTAGCTTTGTACGGAAGAACTAGTTCTCTTCTCACCCGTTCTACTTAAAACTTGTTCATTTGTCACCCTGTCTGTCCACCTGATCTTCTCAAGTCTTCTCCAGCATTAAAGCCAATTTAATAAGAATATAGTCAACCTTGGTGGTCTTAGGGTAAAGTGCTCGCCGGGGTCGACGGATTTTTCTTGAGCGATAGAAATCAGTAGCACAACTTTCTTCTAAGAGGTAGTACAGCCGTCGGTCCCATGTCGATTGTGGCATGTAAAAGAACCTTGGAAGGTATGTCAAAATAACTTTCCCGGCAAAATTGGTGGGGCCTTTCACTCTCGCTCATAGAAATTTTCGTGTGCTGATATAATTAGTCGGTTCAAAAAATGCACTTTAAATTCCTCAAATGAATAAAATAAACACAATAATAATTTAAGATAGTTACATGTTGTATAATAATATTATATTTACAGCAGAGCATTGTTGTGTAAATGTTAAAAAATTGTATTTAATAATATAAATATATTAATGATAGGAAATAATAAGCGCCATGTTTGAAATAAATTCAGTGTAGGACCTAAATTTTTTTGAGATAATATTTGTTACGCTAAACACAGTAATTGCTTCTAGTACGAGGTTTAAAAACCATATTTATAAGTAACTAACAGAAGTACCCGGCGTTGCCCGAGGTAACAACGCTGTGAATTTCGTAGTTACGCCGGGAAACGCTTTTATTTGCTTCTAACAGATAGGAAGAAAAAATCTCTTCAATTTATTTTTTATGACCCAGTTTTAATAAATTAATAAATATCTTAACAAAAATTTAAAATTTTAGCTTCAAGGTGTACATGTTTGTTCATATAAGCTACTAATTTTAAAATTTCACACCTCACCGTGCAGTAGATAATAAGCAAAGCACATGACAGACAGAAAAACAAACTCTTCATTTTATTAATAAAGATAAAACTAAAAATGTAATATTATAATCGAGTGTAATAAGTTATAGTATTATTTTTTAAATATAACACTTGTAAATAAAGGTTTTTAAATAAATGATAAGCGTATTGTAATTAATGAAATAAAATAGACAAATTCATGTTATGATATCTTAAAAATAAAAAATAAATATTCAAGTCTAAAAATATATTTTTATAGAATAAATATTTTCCTAGCAGTTGGGTCTCTTGACTCAGAATCTGAATCTACCATTTTGGACTTAACTACTCTTTCAATGTTTAGATACATAAAAAAGCACAATTCTACAACAGCCCAAAACATTTCCTCTCAATTATACCTTCCTCATTCTTAGTCCAATAGTGTAAATATAAGGATAGCACGAACGGGCAGTAAGACGCGGTGCACACAAAAAGAAGTGTCTCCTCAATATGAAACGATTTTATCTTCAGTATATATTAATATATTTTATATTAAAAAAATCAGCCCCATCAATAAAAAAGCTTTAAATCAAGCGATATATTTCGGAGATACAACAAATCCTCAAAATACACCGGTTATGTAAACCTATGTTTCGCCGCATGCTACTGAATTATCCACCAGATAAAAGTGATAATTATAAACAATGATCATTATTGGTGCATCGGAACTAAAATAATATATTAATAAGCTTACAATCACAAGCTTTTCCTTATGCATGAAATATATGAATAGGTAGAACTAAGTAATGTGTTTACTCCTCAACATTATAAGTTCTAGTTAGTTATGTTCTCTTACAAAAAACTTTGGTTTAATTGTTATTTATTCACTTGTCGCATTCAAATTTTTTGACATTATGAGTGTAACATTAAAAAATCCAAAACATTTCGCTAATATTATATTTGTTTTCATTTCATATACCTTCTTCAGCTATGCAATTCATCAATGTATGTAAAGCTATTTTTATTTATTTAAATTATACCTTTTAAACCAATTATTCTATTCGATTATTTAATAATCGTGGGAAAGCGAATCGACTCACTTCAATGCATCGCAAGCATCTGGATCGGTAGAAATAAACGATTCATCACCAAAAATAAATCGATTATATTCGCCCATCCCTAGATAGAAATATTAAGCATGACTCCTAATGTTAACCTCTAAAAAAAATGAGAATATCCTCGAAAGCACTTAAGGTGATAATGTAAGGAACAAACGTTTAAGGCGGTATTGTTGCAGTTTATATAGCAACACATTTTTTTTTTTGGTCAACAGAAATCCAGTGTAAACATAAAGAGTTAAATTGTTTTCACATGGGGACCTCAGCAGTTCTTGCATATAGATCTGTCAAAGGCGTCCTGGAATTTAATGACAACTTTTACTCTTCATTTAAAAAGTTTCTCGTCTAATACCGCTATGCTCATGGCAGATATTCAACAATTGTTGATATCACCATCCGAACAAAATTAAACTTTATATTTCTACACCCGCCTCGGTGGCGTAGTTGGCTAACGCGCTAGTCGTGTTGAGCTCGACCGCCGAGGACGGGGAGATCAAGGTTCGAAAATGGTTTTCCACTCTCCCTCCACGCAAATGCGGGTTCACTTCCTCTAAATTCAACCCTCCCAATTCCTAATCCGTTAGCGTAATTAGTACTTAAGCGTATAACCCGAACGGGTAGTAATACACGGTGCTAGATATTATATTATATTATATTTCTACTGGAACAATATATTATTTATCTTGCTATAAAATCTGCGAAAACACTGACCTTTTCTCGCGTTCCCTACATCCCCACCTTAAATATCCTGCTATGCGTTTTATACCTTTAAAATCCGAAGGAAAAAACCCCGCATACAATCAATAATGATGGAAGCCGTGTGATTATATATAAGAATATTTCCGGTGTTTATGACACTGTAAGATTTGTATGGTGGAATATTGGAAGTAAGGTAGGATTAGAGGAATAAAAATTGCAAACAACGCTAAAATAAGTTATATAATATTATTGTTGTTATTTGTATATTAGCATCGGTAAACTCTGTATAGAGAGAAAATTGTAGATATTAGGATTTTAAGTATGATTTGAGTGTGGATATTATTGTTTGATGTATGAATACGTAAAAGTAGATCTACAAGCTTTTTGAAAACTTCCTATCGTGTTGTTAATTAACTTGTTAAGATATAAATCAGACACATGTTATCTTTTTTGCAGACTGTACATTCAGTTTTGTTTGACTCGATGTAGATTGGTTCAAGTAGAAACCAACCTGGCGGAAGAGAGGTGTTAGAACAGCGTGTCCCCCTTCTCCTCTGCCCCGTTGGGGGTGACAGGGGTTGGGGAGTCAAAGAGAGACAGCGGTATGTTACATCAGTCCAAGACACCACACTGACGGGACTTAACATACGGTTCAATTTTCAAAAGAACACTATCTGACGGCTATAATAATAATAATATAATAATATTTAGCACCGCGTCTTACTACCTGTTCGGGTTATACGCCTAAGTACCTGACGGCTATAAGAGTTACCAGAAATACTTTAACGTATTCATAAGTCAAGTCATGTTATAGATCAAATGTATCAACATTTAAAAATTTGACTCGTCGTTTCGGTGGTCGCATCGTCTGACGCGCTACTCTCGCAGTAGACTAGACTCCCGATGATGGAGAGATCGAGGTTCGAATCTCGGTCGGGTGTACTGAGGGTTTTTTTCCTTAATGGTTTTCCACCCTCCGTTCAGGCAAAATCGAGTACACTTCCTTGAAATATAGCCTTACTAATCCCTAAAACCATTAGTGTAATTAGTACATAAGCGTGTAACTCAAACGGGTAATAAGACGCGATGCTAAAAAAAATTAAAGCGATTAAACCGTTTTGGTTATACGCTTAAGTACTAATTATGCTAATGTATTAAGAATGGGGAAGGTTGAATTTAGAGCAAGTGAACCCGCATTGGCGTGGAGGAAAAGTGGAAAACCATTTAGGAAAACCACCCCAAGTTCACCCGACCGAGATTCGAACCGCAATCTCCCCGTCCTCGGCAGTCAAGCTCAACACGACTAACGCGTTAGCTAACTACGCCACCGAGGCGGGTGAGTTTAACTTAAATTGTCATTATAGCAGAAACGGTGCATATATATATGTATATATATATTATATTATATATTATATATATATATATATATACTGTTTATGCTTCCTTCCCAAAACAGTGACATTACAACATATATAATTTTGAATCCAATTTTGAGTCCTTGAATCTACAATTATGTCCAAGTTAAAATAGAGGTAAATTAAATAACATAAAATTAAACCTGGTTTTGTAAAAGAAATTAGCATCACGCACGAAACTAATAATTTCTCGATAAGAATTTAGAAACATTTAACATTGATTTATATGTTAATTTTGTCCTTTTTATTACGTTATGAAAAATAAAGAATACCCTTTTTGAGTGAAATAATAATTTTATAGGATTTTGTGCATTTTTAAAATATATTTTTTATTTATTTATTTATTTATTTTCAAGTATATATAATTATTGATTGTATCGATTGAACAAATTGTTGATATAAATTAAAAACCCTTTGATTTGGACTATATATATATATATATTCCTCGAAGCTTTCGAATCTCGAATTTATCAAGTATTTATAATTATAGGATTGAGTAATCGAGAATTCATACATTACATTTCTAGCTTTGACCTTATTTTATTATAGAATTTAATAAAAAAATACCAACACTACAGTGAACCGGAACAAATATTTAATCTCGTGTGAGCCAGCGATCACAGTCAACAATCACTAATGCTGTATTCAAACATGTCGGCGGTCCGTGCGGTTAGTTCCGACTCTCGCCGCCCGCATCGCTAACAGAACTGACAATATTTGTTGTACGGCCGCACCACGTGCAAGAATTCCTATTTAGGAGACTGCGTGAAGTTGTGGTCGAAAATGGAAGGGGTGGGGGGGACTCCTAGCACAGAATAAATAACACGACAGAAAATATTCTGTGGTGAGATAAAAAAAACACCAATAGAAACACTTGTTTTAATAGATCAGTAGAAAGGGAAGCTGAATGCTAAGTATGATGACCATCGTTGTATGCCATGTGACGAAGTTATAAATCGTTGTGTAGACCAATGGATTTGCTTCATTGTCAAAATAATATAATTATTTGGACTTACTATTGTTTTAAGTGAAGTCACTTTCTAGTCTGCATATTCAAATTCTAAAAAGAATGGTACAATATGATAATTAAATACTGTAAATAGGGTTGTGTGAGAAAAAATAAAGCGTGACACTTAAAAATAAACCATTCACGAACAAAAATATATAGTATTTTCTTAAATAAGTGTACAAAGTAAGTACAGCCTATATATAAAGCGTTTGCAAGTGCAAGATTATTTAAATCAAAAATTGAACTTTAAAAGTGTGATATTTTTACCTCTATACATAATTATATAGTTATAAATATTACATTTTTTAAAGTTCGATTTTGATTTTAATAATCTTAAAAAAAATTATTTCAAATATTATAAGTAATTGAACTTTATAATACATATTTGATACTTTTTCTAGTACTGCGTCTTACTACACGTTCGGATTATATACCTTAGTACTAATTATGCTAATGTGTTGGAGGATAGGAAGGTTGAATTAGAGGAAGTTTAAACCCATTTGCGTGGAGGAAGAATGGAAAACCCTCACCCTGAGTACACCCGTCCTAGATTGAGCCCCGATCCGCCTGTCATCGTGAATATACTCTATTTCGAGAGTGACGCCTTAAACCATGTGGTCACCGAAACGGGTTTGATACATAATTACATAATGTCATCATCAAATAATTTAATATATCTAGATTAATTATTTTCACTAAGTAAAACATATTTATTTATCTTGTGTAGCTTGTAGTTGGCCACACTGATAGCCCTGTAGCGTCACTTGGTCAACTAGGAAATAGGTCTCTGTTTAGAAGTGTACTTGGTTCACTAAGGTTAGGGATTGACGTGACATCACGCCACGTGCAAGATTCCCTGTGATGTTTCACGTCACATCACTCCAAATGTACTGGCTCCTTGTTATGTTTCACGTCACATCACTCCAAATGTACTGGATCCTTGTTATGTTTCACGTCACATCACTCTAAGTATACTGGCTCCTTGTTATGTTTAACGTCACATCACTCCAAATGTACTGGCTCCTTGTTATGTTTAACGTCACATCACTCCAAGTGTACTGGCTCCTTGTTATGTTTCACGTCACATCACTCCAAATGTACTGGCTCCTTGTTATGTTTCACGTCACATCACTCCAAGTGCACTGGCTCCTTGTTATGTTTCACGTCACATCACTCCAAGTGCACTGGCTCCTTGTTATGTTTCACGCCACATCACTTCAAGTGCACTGGCTCCTTGTTATGTTTCACGTCACATCACTTCAAGTGCACTGGCTCCTTGTTATGTTTCACGTCACATCACTCCAAGTGTACTGGCTCCTTGTTATATTTCACGTCACATCACTCCAAGTGCACTGACTCTTTGTTATGTTTCACGTCACATCACTTCAAGTGCACTGGCTCCTTGTTATGTTTCACGTCACATCACTCCAAATGTACTGGCTCCTTGTTATGTTTCACGTCACATCACTCCAAATCTACTGGTTCCTTGTTATGTTTCACGTCACGTCACATCACTCCAAGTGCACTGGCTCCTTGTTATGTTTCACGTCACATCACTCCAAATGTATTGACTCCTTGTGATGTAGCGACGTAGCACACAAACCCCGAACGAAGTTTGGCCACGTTGTGAAATTCAAGGCAGGTATTTTTTTTTTTAACTCTCTCTCTGATGTTGGTACCCCGATCTACATCGCTAGCGACTCACGTCTCGTAGAATTATAATCTCGACAGCGAGTCAAACGACGGAGACACGCCAGATACTTACACGCTTTATTCTATTCTCTCTTTTCTCCTCGCGCGTGTGATCTAACATCTTGCGTTGGAGGAGGTTGGAGGAGGTGGGGAGAGGGAGGGAGGGAGGGAGATCCTCCAACATTGAGTGGTGGGAGCACGAGATATGGGAAGGAGGCAAGGAATCTCAAATACTAAAAGCCGGAAGACAAGTATTTTTTAAAACGTTGTATGTGCATCTATAAATAGTTCTTAATATTATAATACTTTCGTTGTGAGCATCCACGAAACTAGTCTTATACTTTCAAAATTAGTTCGTTTATTAATATTCTTTAGTGCAAGTGTACTACTAATCATCAAATTACAATATTATATTATAAGACAAACAAAACGATCATGCCCGAGGCCGTTAGTTTGTTTTTAGCTACGCTATACACCTATGTATAAGTATTATTTAGGTGGGAAGAACAATATAAGTTAGCTACTAAGGTTACTATAACAATTTTAATATATTCAAACATCAAGACATGTTATATGCAGCTTTCACTTTTGATATATATGATCAATACCTATAGAATACCGTAGATGGTATAGAGAAATGTTATCAATGTTGGTTGCAAAGAAATATGTTGAAATTTTCTCTACTGTTCTTCCGACAAAAATCAGGCTATACTTACTACAAGAATGTGTTAGGGTTGAGGAAAGTTGAATTTAGAGAAAGTTTAATCATATTTGCGTGGAGGGCTGGCGGAAAACCATTTAGGAAAAAACCTACTCTCAGTACACCCGACCGGGATTCGAACCTTGATCTTCCCCCATCATCGATAGTAGAGTTTATTGCGAGAATGACGTTTTAGACGTTAGATTATTACTCGAAACAAATTCAATATCCAACATCTTGTCCCTGCAAGACTCGAACCTTCTAGGCAGACATTACATTAGCTGAACTAAGGAAATGTACCAGTGTTTGTCTGGAGAGAGGATTTGGAACAACATTTTGTTTGTGTGGTGGAGAGGAGACCCACTAACCCCACTCCATTCGGACGAGGATCAAACCCTGGTCTTCTGATTTTAGAACTGAGCACGCAAGCACGCATACGACACTGCCCATGTTGACAACACAATCATACAAACAACAACAAATATATGTTGTAATTTTTATACAAAATCTTCTTTATTTAGAGACCTAAGCCATTGTTTTATGACATGAGTAACCCTGTCTTAAAAGCGTCCATGTAATCATCGACTAAACGTAAATGATAAATATATTGCGTCTTTGTTACTTTGATTTTCTTAAACTTTGATACGATAGTAAAAAATAGACTATTAAGATAAGTTTGGTATTACTCAAGAAATTTTTGTCTAAAGAAATGGTCGTTTTCTGAAATCGCGACTTTACCTTTTAATATTTTTGAAATTTTCAATTATTAATTGGCACATCCTAATTGTGTTAAAAGTATTTTTTTAAATGAAAATTGGTTGTGTAGGATCATATGAATCACTATCGAAAGAGATTGCTTCACATTTTAAATATATAGGTCTAAGAAGAGAAATGTTTTCTTAGAGCTCACAAGTAAGTAAAGGCATTTGCTTGAAACTCTATTTAATATTAAGACAGTACTCAAATTACATTCAAAGACACATCTAATTTATTGGAATTCTTGATTAATTTTTTTTAAGAAGAACGTTTCAAAAATTATATGTCTTTACTGTAAGGTACTAAAACCAGCTTTCCTAGATATTTATATTTTATGAAAAATAATTTTATAAAAGTGAATATCTTCCCACTCGTCTGTTATTCTTAGCTTAAGGTGGGAAGGGAAGCCAGAGAACACGATACGAGAGTAGTTTTTGTAGAAAAAACCTTTTTAGCTAATGTAAATAAAATATTGCTTTAGTATATACGATTAGTTTAAATTTCTACACATAGAAATCTCAACACTTCAAGAATATTTGTCTAGGATATCGCGAAGTTAAAAAAAATCTTTATTGAAAAAGTTTATTTTCAAACTCCAATATTTCAATAACTTTTGCTACTTATATGTGAAAATAAACTAAACGCACCTACGGAATACATATTTGATTTACTTTGAACGTTTTTTTTTCTTATAAGAGCTGAAAAAATACTAGCATTAACTAATTTCCTGTCCACCCCATGTTAAAGACTATTTCGATAGCAATTTTTGACCATAGTTAGGTCTGGGTATTTTGATTTCGGTAGCGAAGAAAAGTTACCTTTCAAAAATGCAATAGCTGTGTCACCTTAAACAATGTATACACAAACCTCTTTTCGTCGTACTTAATTCCACATGGAATCACGTGAGTGTTGACAAGTATCGTGGGAACCAACAACTGTCATGGCGGAGCTCTGACAACAATCGAGCTGGATTAGGGCCATACTAACCAGCACAAACAGGATTATTTTATAAAGTTACAAAACATATTATTATTAAACTACTAGTTGAAATATACGGGGTTTCCCGGGATAAATGTTTTTTAGTTTATTGATTGTACTGTACGTGGTAGGTAACTTTAAATTTTAAAATTCCGGCTTCAAGATACACGAGATCTTGTACAATGCCTAATTTTTTTTTAATTTCAGACCTTTGTATGCGGTATACATCAAGTAAATCCTACTTGAAAACAAAAAACTGTCCATTTTTATTAATATTGCTTTGCTTCCAAACCGGTTTATAATTAATTTAAAAAATCAAATAACCATTTTAAAATTTCAACTTCGAGTTGCACAAGTTCTTGCATAGGCCTACAATTTTTTTTTTAATTTCGAGACCTCTGCATGTGGTATGTATCACGCAAAGCTAATTACATACAAAAAAATTCCTTTTATTAATATTGCTTTGCTTCCTACCCAGTTTATAACTAATTAAAAATCAAAATCAAATAACACATTTTAAAATACCACCTTCGTGTTGCACAGAAGCTACTAATTTTTAAATTTCAGCCCTGTCCAAGCTGTAAATATCTTCCAATGCTCATGTCAGACAAACAAACAAACTCTTTATTTTATTAATATAATAAGATAGAAGATGGTGTCACAAGGAGAGGTTTTCATTAAGTGATTTAACATTATTTCCACATAAATCTATCAGTTCTAATGCTGGTGCATATATTACAGTACTACCATACTTATCCTTATCACTTAATAATTTTTGTGTTAAGTGTACTAATAAATATATAATTCATTCGCTCATTACCTAACCTACCTTAATTTATCATCGACGAATAAACTTTTTAGAGCTTGCCTTTGAGTGCGGGTTTGGCAGACTATTAAATGCTGGTCCCTTGAAGGTTATACTGTACGCGTGACGGTCTAGATATGCAAGATAGCATACATAGACATTAACAGGCGTATCCCGCAAAATGACGATGTCTCTTTGTTCGAACAGATACAATTTTGTCCCCGATAATAATTATATCTTTTACCAGTACTTATTATCCCCCTTTACCCTTTATATTTTTATAAGCTCGTTTTGAATAAACATTGTTGTACGATTGTATTCTTAGAATGTTCTTTTTCTTCATAATTACGTCACCCGTACTACTTGGTACGCGTATAAAGGTGTCAGAATAACTGTCCTATCTGGTTTACCTGTGATGAAGTCAAGAGTTCAAATCCTGCTCAAGTGTACTGTGTTCAAGTGTTCCTCTAAGTTGTAATAAGGGGGACTGGATAAAACTAGCTCAAGATAAGGATAGGGTGTAATGAGGGAGACTGGATAGAACTAGCTCAAGATAAGGATAGGGTGTAATGAGGGAGACTGGATAGAACTAGTTCAAGATAAGGATAGGGAGTAATGAGGAAGACTGGATAGAACTAGCTTAAGATAGGAATAGGTGTCGTACTTTTGTAAGTGTGGCAATGTACTTTCAAGTTCGTAATGTTATGTAGTAAGTAAGAAAGACTGAAACTTTCCCTTCCCTGGTAATGTCTAAGGGAATGGCTGTGGTGTTATTCTAGAATTATGTTATTTTTAAATTCGTGTGACGATGTTATAAATTGGTTCAGAAACTGCATGTCAAGAACACCTACTGAAACAATAAACCTAATATTTAATCCAAGGGAACATGGCGAGAAGCTCAGAGTCCCATTTCCACGGCTGTTAATTATTACGTTTACACTAGGTTAATCTTGTTTATAGATATAATTACTCCAATTTCAAATGCTCGCTTGAAAATAAAAAGATGGTGTTCATATTTTGTATGTCTCCTTAAAATGCTCTACCTTTGTGTACAAACCGCTAGGCTTATCGTCTTCTTTATGGTATTTGTACCTTTAAAGCAGAAGTAGAGACTTTAATTAATAAGGGCACATTGTATATAAATTGTATCTTACTCATTCTCAACCCATTTGTGTGGTAAAATAATAAAATATTGAGTACCGAAGAAGCTTTAATATTAATATACATGTTAAGAAACAGTTTAGGAAGAAAAAAAAAAAAGCACCGTCCCTACGCCTAGCCACGATTCGACATCCTTATCACTGGTAAACTATCGTTGAGGTATATCTTTGTGTTAGAGAAACTTTTGACGGAGTTTATTAGATCCAAATTCCATATAATTAATGTACATTTACTCAAAATCTTTAAATGTGCTACGTTACATTGCTATAGACTCAGAAATAATATATCACAATAATACGTCAACATCTTTATTAAAGAAAATGTTACATTAAAATACTACTCTCGTGGGAATACAGCTGAATAAAAAGTAAACAAAAAAAAAACACAATTGGATTTGATTTTATTAAAACTGAGAGCCTTTGTTTCGGGTTGCTTCCCCTTCTCCTTTTTTTTACGACTCATTTTTCAAATCACACACATACGTTTACCATAAGACGCAAACTGATTTTGCTGGATTTGATATTTGGTTTTGTTTCTGTTGCTCGCATAGATTCGGGGATTATTGTTTGGGTCATAGATTGGCGTCACGTTACCATGGGTACACAGGGCACAACTTGGATTGAGAAACTGTGCTGTGCGACCAATAATCTGACTCTTCTGGCGGGGGGTGGGATTTCAACACCCGTCAAGTGGTTATTATATCCATAGGTTGTAATTGTATTAAAAGCTTTATTCATACATTGATTGTTTACGTTATGATAACACTGTATTTTAAATTAAACAAAAAATAATTAGTAAAATAGTTAATTAATAATATATTTTGACCAGGACTAGACTCCCGAAGACGGGGAGATCAGAGTTTGATCCCGGTCGGATGTACTGAGGGTAATTTTCCTAAATGGCTTTACACTCCTACTCCCTGCAAATGCAGGTGCACTTACTCTAAATTAAACCTTCCTAATCTCTAACACATTAGTGTAATTAGTAAACAGGCGTGTAACCCAAACGGGTACTAAGACGTCGTGCTAATATGTATCTTTTATTTTTGCATTATATTTTGTGCATAAATATTTCACACATATTAATATAACTAGACAACGTAACTCTTGAGTTTCTTAAAGCATTCTAAAGTCAACAGTGAAACATTATTATTATTACCGCGTCTTATTACCCGTTCAGGTTATACGCACTTACGCTAATGTGTAATGGTAGGGTGTTTGTGAGATGAAATGGAGGACCTACAGTTTAACGTGGGATCCGAACCACGGTGTAGGCCTGGAATTCCACACATTCACAAGATGTGATTAATACACGTCTTGTCAGAGGTGAAGGAAGGGTTTGGCAATCAGATAAATCTGTGCCGGGACCGAGGATTGAACCCCGGACCCCCAACACAGAAGTCCTGACACCTTACCCCTAGACCGCCAGGTCACCCTCANAGGTGAAGGAAGGGTTTGGCAATCAGATAAATCTGTGCCGGGACCGAGGATTGAACCCCGGACCCCCAACACAGAAGTCCTGACACCTTACCCCTAGACCGCCAGGTCACCCTCAATAGTGAAACAATTTAGTAAAATAAAATTTAAATAAACTACATTTCTTTTTAATGTTTATACTTAAAAATGCCTGATAGAACCTAGGAGAAAAGTCGTCTTGTTGAGTTGATATGTGAGAAAGAGTCACCCAAAATTATAACTAAATTGAGTTCTCACAAACTTCACAAAACTATATACTAGTTTGTTTAAAAAATAAAAAATAAACAGGTAAACACCCACGTTCTATCATCTTCGGCTAAGTGTATCTGCCCTATCAGATCGCGCTAGTGCACAGTTAACTTAATTTAAATTAAATAATGTCAAAAAATTTTAACTGTTGATCTATCTGAGGAATAAAAGATATATCTTAGATTTATCCAGAGGTAGAAATTCTCGCCTATTAAAGGGTTAGCCGATAAAATAACAACTAAACTATGTTTCCCAAAGAAGTAAGTACACTTCACTCAAAAGTGGTTTTTTTTTGTCAAATTTACATTAAGTGTTGCCAACGTAAGTGCATGAAATGATAATAAGATAATATTTGGGGGTACGAGTCTTACCTATCGATGGTGGGGAGTTCAGCATTCTAATGCAAGACAAGTGCACCAATAGTTGTTTTTCCTATATGGTTTCATTTATTTGCTAGCATTCAAATTTGGTAACATTTCTTCTATGTTTTATATTACTCATATCGATGCCATTAGCGTATTTAAAATTAGTATAATTTATACAGTTAGTAGGACACAGTGAGGAGAAAAAATCATAGTAATTTGCAAATCGAATTAATATAAGGTTTAAATTCATGGTTAATGATAATCATTGCTGGGTGTTTGAATTTTTTTTAATTACTACAACATAATTTTGGGAAAGTATTCGTTCATCGTTTAAAATAATCTAAATAAAGCGTAATATAACATGCACTATAGTATAGTAACAATATAATAAATAATTCAATAAATCTACATAAATTAGGATAAATATGTTAAATTAATTATTTAAAATTATTTCAACTTTTAGAAGAATTTTAAATAATTAAAAAACAGCAAAACTCTTTCTTGTATACTAAACATAAGCAATTTATTAATATTCTATATTTTAATAATTCATCAATCGGTTATTAATATTTTTCCATAAAACATCTACTAATTTTTATTAATTTACTATTGATGAAATGTGGGTTTACCCTTTCACGGTGACGAACTAACGGCCGGGAGTTGGGTGTTTTGTTTGTTTAAGATTTAAGTTAGTTTATAAGTCGTGTGCTGATATAATCAGTCGATTCATAAAGTGCACATTAAATACCTCAAATAAATGTGAAAAAAAATTATTTATAGGAAAGACCTGTGAATTGTGATTGTAGGATTAATAAACAAAGCTAACTTTAACAAATTTTTGGGTTCATTAGTGCCTGGCCTGATACTTCCTTACGGTTTCGTACCTCGTCGAGGGCATGGGGTCGAATATAAGCAATCTTGCTCACGTTGAGGTCATTTTGCTTTGCTCACCCCAAATGCAGGGGTGTGGAAATCAATTTTACAATACTAAAATGAAGTAATGATATCGAGTATCGACATAAAAACTTGTCGGAAACAACTTTTTAAATATTTTTGGATAAAGGAATATTGAATATTAGATAAATTATGGTATACTCTGATCCACACCAAACAACTTAGGGCGTATGTATAAAAAATGGTAAAATAAATATGTGTTGGGGGTAGGGGAGGGGGATATATAGTCAACATTTATCGTTCATTAGCGTAGAAGACATCGATATAATAGCATGGTTATGATTTGTGATTAGAATTACTTAATGTTGATATCTTAGTTTTTGTGATGAAAAGCTGAAGTAAAAAAATAAATATATTGTTTAAGAGCGTGCAACACATACCAATCAACTATGTGGTACAGTCGGGTAGAAATCGTACATTTACACGAGCACTATTGTACGTGGATTTTTCTGATTAAACATTCTCCAGTACCGGTAATATTTAGTGGAGATGCATCATTTTTGCATTAATCATTTCGTTCATGAACTATTTACGCACTTGTGATTTTATACTAAATATATTTTGCTAGTGCTGATATACCGGTTTTAAATGTATTTAATAGTTATATACAATTTTTAACATAAGATATAATGTTATTATTTCTTGTTAACATTATCATTCTTGCTCTAACCCCATTATTTTTATTAAAACAATAAAAAAAATAATAAACGATAGTTATTTCACTTTGTGTCTGAATTAATTAGTACTAAGATAATAAGACCTTAAACTGATGTGTTAATAATTTTACTGCAATAAAATTAATTAAAATAATATTAAATGCATTTACAATTTATAAAAGTTCAAAGAGATTGACTATACATACAATAAAAAATTATTAACACGTCATTTTATTATTATCGTAGCATTATAACAATCCTTACTTAAAAATTTTCTTAGAATATCTTCTAAAATGTTGTATTATTAGAGTTATTTTATAGGTACTTATAATATATGTTTAAAGTGACATTACTTTAAGTATGAATATATTAAAGTAGAGCTAAATACTTTTCTAGCTGTCATATAAAAGTTCTTCCCATGAACATTGAACTGTATTAATATATAAAAGTAGATCTAGTCACTTTTCTAGCTGTAAGACGAAGTTGTTCCTATGGAAATGGGATTGTATTAACTAAAGATCGTGCAGCACCTACCTGGTTTGATGCAGCTCATGCCGCAAGCCCCATCACACAAACATTTCTTCTTCTTGCTCTTACAATCTTCGTCCGAGGAGCACTTCCGCAAACACTTCTGACCCTGAGGACAACCCAAAGCAGACTACAGTAGAGTTCCAGTAGGAAGGAACTTGAAAATACGAACATATACATATATTTTTGCAGCTAACATTACGTTTCACTCCATCCACTTTCGCCGATTTACGTCAGTAAAATGAGCTCCAACACCTTAGTTCAGGCGGTAGCGTGTCTGTCTATTAAGCTGAGGGACCCAGGTTCTATTACCGGCATGGCCGATAAATTTATATTTGGTGAAATGTGGGTTTACCCTTTCACAGTGACGAATTAAAACCGCCGGGGCCTGGATGTTGTGATGTCTGTTCTAGTTTTAAATTAGTTCTTAAGTCGCATCGGTTCATAAAGTCCACGTTAATACCATGAATAAATTAAAAAATTAGTTATACAATGGATATTTTTGGAAAATTTGTAATCGATTGAATTATATCTTTAAGCAAAAATACGTTAAAGATGATTTGATCTGTTCAGGAACCGTCCCTACACTATACAGGTCGCAAATTGCAATTAATCTAGCCCAGTATTTTTGTAGTAACCTCGTCTATTATCATAAGATAGCCATATAAATATTTATCCAAATTATTGTAAATCATTAAGTAGAATGTTACTATAAACTGTAGCTTTAGACCAAAATATAAGCAACAAATGGGGTGCGCGCTTTTGGTTTTGCCAAACATTTTCTTCATTGATAGTATTATTTCATAGATGTTGATATTATATATTAAAAGTGGCAGTTTCAGATCATATTACTTGACGTACGACTTGAAAATAACTGTAGTAACTTTAATAACTTTAAAAAACTACCAAAAAACCTATAGTTAGTTAATCTATGGCATTGTTAATTCGGAAGTTCATTGCCGCACAGACAAAAGTACGCCACTTATCCCTATCTTGAGCTAGTTCTATCCAGTCCACCTCATTACACCCTATCTCTTTCAGGTCCATTCTAATGTTATCTTCCCATCTGCATCTGGGTCTTCTCAATGGTCTCTTCCCATTGGGTTTACCAGTCAGTACCCTGAACAAGGTTCTAGATTCTCCCATTCACGCTGCATGTCTTGTCCGCTGTAATCTACTAGAGTTGATCATCATAACAATGTCTTGTGATGAGTACAGGGTATTAGCTCATCATTATGTAAATTCCTACGCTCCCCAGTATCTTCATCCCTTTTTGGACTAAACTTCTTCCAAAACACCTTGTTTTCGAACACCCTAAATTTGTTTTCGTCATGTAAGGATACCATATTTAACACCCAGAGAGAACGAATTTATATCCTTTCAAAATATGACTTTATAGCCCCGCGCTTCTATCAGTCAGAGTTATGAGTTGATCCTGTCACGGCCAATAGTACTGAACCGAGTGTCGAACCCCGTCCTCAAGTTGGGCAGGGTATATGAGTGATATTGGATTCAGGGTAGTCAGGAAATACATTGAATGTAAAACACTTTTAGTGGTTCAAAACAATTGAATATTATTTTCTTTTTTATAAGCGAAGAAATGTCAGGACCTATATTCTAGAACAAAATGTTTAGTAATTAGGATGTAAACTTGGTAATTATTTTAGAGTGGTTTCATGAGATGGTCTAGGAAGTTATAGCTGTGATACCTCATATATGTGTCTATGGCTGTCTATGGCTCATGATCCCAGTAGGGTTAAGCTAGTAATGACATATTCAAAGAAAGTTATAATCATCAGACTATAAAATAAGAACTTAAAAAAGTTAAATAATGAAATTTAAATAAGATATTTGCTCAAATTTTTAAGGCAGTCAAAAAAAAGTTGAGAGAGAAAAGTTATTTTTTTCCTCAAGAGGCCAATTTTTTTATTATTAATATTATTATTATTATTTTCTTCAGTTTCCACTATATATCATATTTGAGAATAAAGCACCTTTACAACAGTCCCAAAGTATTGAAGAATAGAACCCCTGGACTCTAAGTATAGAAAAACAGTCCCAAAGTATTAAATAATAGAACCCCTGGACTCTCAGTATAGATAAACAGTCCCAAAGTATTGAAGAATAGAACCCCTGGACTCTAAGTATAGAAAAACAGTCCCAAAGTATTGGAGAATAGCGCCCCTGGCCTGTAAGTATAGACAAACAGTCTCAAAGTATTGGAGAATAGAGCCCCTGGACTCTCAGTATAGACAAATAGTCTCCAAGTATTGAAGAATAGCGCCCCTGGCCTCTAAGTATAGACAAACAGTCCCAAAGTATGGAAGAATAGAGCCCCTCAACTCTCAGTATAGACAAACAGTCCCCCAGTCTCCTCCGAGGAAAGTATTGGAGTTGTAAGACGATAGATAACTCTTCATCGCACAGATGTGTGACGAGTCAATATTGACACGAAGACAGAACCTGTGTTTCACCTCAGGTCAATATTTGCCAGTAACACAACAGAGCGGCGCTGGATCGAGTGGATGGAAGTCAAGAGATCAGATAGATAGATAGATAGATATTTGAAGATTTCTCTTCTTCTTCACAAGGATGCACTGTACCCGTATTATTAACAATATAGGGGTGATTGTTCAACTTTGGTCTTGAACTGAGAGGTTATGGTTCCATCCCGGCAAGTATCACTTAAATAACTATATATATATTAAATAATATAATATTGGTAGGATATATTTCTTATTGATTGTTATATTTGTTCTAAAACCACTAACGTAACTAGTACATAAGCATATAACCCGAACGGGTAGTAAGACGCGGTGCTAAAAAATATATATAAGAATAGCTCAAAATGTAATATTGTTAAAAAAGTGTAGGCCTGAATATTGTTGTGTTGGTATTTATTTCTTCCATTTCATCTTAAATAATTGTATATATTAGGATTTAATTAGAAGGAAATTTTTAGAAAATACAGACTTGTTTTTGGTGGCCAACATTAAAATCACACTATTTAATTATTTTAATTTCATAGGAATTGATATTTTCTATCAAAGGCGATATCTGAAAATCACATTATCTTACGTATATGTAGAGATGTGAAACGGAAAATTTTCCCTATATTTTATCCGGAGAATTTTCCAAAACGAAAAATGTTCAATTATTATTTCTGTATATTAATTTAAACTGATTAAATGGATAGTAATAATAACAACAGTAATAATAATAATAATCATAATTACTGGTAGTAATAGTAGTAGTAGGTGGCCTGGTGGTCTAGAGGTAAGGTGTCGGGGTTTTGAATAGGGTCCGGGGTTCAATCCTCGGTCCCGGCACAGATTTATCTGATTGCCGAACCCTTCCTTCACCTCTGACAAGACGTGT
>CABFWB010005094.1:0-49667 GCA_902151455.1 Timema bartmani
AACCCATAACGGCTTACATTCCCATTTTTAAATTTTAAGACTTATTTGGTTATCTGCTTGCCTAATTTCAACTTTCAGCCACACCTAAATTAGCAGCCTACATTGGTGGTATCAATTCCAAGCTCTTACATTTCCCGTTTTTCAATTATGAAATTCCATTTATTCAGACATCATTCGGCTACGCGAAAAGGTATATTTGCTTATAAGCCAAATTTTAATTTTATTCCACATAGAGAAGTTTTTTTTATTTTCTTAGAAAATTTTACAATCCCATTTCTTGGAACCAATTTTGAAATTTCAAATTTTCATATTTTTTATATTGATTGTTTAGGGTGATCGTTCTAACGGCTTGCAAGTATTTACATTCTATACCACACTTGGAAACATTTTTATGCTAGTTTTTGAAATTATTATCTCTACTTCAACCCAGATCTTAGTTTTAAATTAAAAGAACTTTTATATTTTTCTAATTATTTGCAACGTTTCTATTTTATACCATAATAAAAGGTGTTTTTTTTTCTATAATTTTGAAATTTATTCTCATTCCCCATTTCACTACCTTTACGGGAACCTCCCATTTTTTAATTTCCAATTTTAAAAATGTTGGGCTTTTGGTTTAGTCTCTTTACCACCTCACCAAATATCAATTTTGTACCTCACAAATAAATAGTTGTTAATTTTAGTTTGGAAAGTTTCAAGCCTGGATCATTTCCCTTACTCCCATTTTGAATTTGAAATGTTCAATCTTTTCTGGTTATCTGGGTTTGACCTTTATATTTAATTAAAAAAATTAATTTTCTATTGTACCATACACACTTACCCACATACACATACACATACACATACACATTTATATTTAGTTTTGAAAATGTTTAGGGGAACTTTTTTCCATTTTAGGTTCATTCATTTTTAAATTTAAAAATGTTCCAACCTTCATTACAATTTGGGGTGGTCCTTACACCTTCCTGGCAAACCTCAATCTTCACACTGATAAGTAGTTAATACTTTTATTTTGGGGCGATTTGTAACCTCCTGTTCTCCGTTTAACCCTTTCCCACTTAAAAAGATAAAATATGTATCAATAATATTTTTATTTAGAGTGTTCCTTTAACCTACCTAGAAAATTTAGATTTTACCTCCCCTAAAGGTTTTTTTTTTCTACACATACGGCTCCCTTTCCCTCCCTATCATCCCTTTGGGTACCAATTGAGAATCAGTGGATTTGAATTCTGAAAAACCAATGATGGACTATTGTTTACTGGCTTTGAGAACCCCCAAGATTTAAATTTCTTGAAAATTAAACAGAAAAAAAAATCGATTCTCTTAAATACTATTTAGGTATTTATTTATTTAGGGTCAGACAATTGGTATTTCAAAAAATTACGACATTGTTGTGTTAATCAGTGTTATAAGCCCCAGGAAATCTAATTTTTAGAGCGTTGGGACAAACTTGATTTTTTTTGGCTAGTTAGGTAAGCATAAGAAATTTTTGAGACCAAATATTCGGCCCCTTTTCGAACTTTTCAGGTTTAGCATTTTTCACATAATTTTCGAATACCCAGAAAACTCCATGTTGAATTTAAATCTTCCAGCTCACCGGAAAGTATGAAAAAACTTCTGTAAGAGGAAACAGACAGACAGGGCATGAATGTTATATTATATATATTTCACAACTTCTACAAAATTCCCGCGATAAAATATAGTAATCCGTACAAAAAGTGCATGCTTTCTTTTTGTTCTCATTTTAACGTAGAGGCGTATTTGAATAAACTCATTATATTAAAGAGGCTTAACATTTACTCTGAATTTTCAATTGAGTATTGAGTGAAAAAGGGTTGAGAAACCGCTCTCTTTATAATAGTGGTTTGTAATGTGTATGTGTTTGTGTAGGTTTGTATGTATATGTATATGTGTGTGTGAGAGAGAGAGCAAGAGAGAGATCGGTTTCCATGTGTGTATCCTTTGGTGCGCATTGATGAACTTTGATCGTAATCAAAATCAGATGCTTTGACAAGTTAAAGAGGTTTCATTCCCCTGTCCATTCACCTTTTTATTATTCAAACCAAATTGCTAATAATGATATTTGTGCTAAAGTCAAAACCAATTTAAAATTAATTATTAATTAAAAAATAATATATATATGGTTTACAAAATAGATAGAAAAAAGAGTTATATTTTTCCACATGAATATTTACACAAAATATTATTGATATTATATTACGCTTAAATACGATTAAAATTTTTCCTATGACGACGGTAAAATAAATTTAATGTAATTTTTGTGTGTTTTTGGTTTTGTTCTATGTACTTTGTCTGGTTACTATTCAGCATTATTTTCGTATATTTAAAGTATTTATTTGGGGGTGGGGAGGGGCAATATAGTGAAAATCCCCCTCATTACACCCGGCCGAGATTTGAACCCCAGCCAGCCCATCACAGGCAAACCAATTCTTACTAGGTTGATACTTGAGACTGCATGCCTACTGAAGCAGATAAATGTATTTGAAGCTATAAATTACCATAAATGTGTAATGTATTCAATATATTTGTGTTGCTGTGCAGTTACATTTTTGACACGTTAATCAATAATAAAATATTACTAAAAATATAAATATAAAATACAAATAGGAATTCATTATTTTAGCAATTTTAGAACTATTATTGTTATTCTTATTATATTATTTGAGAAATTATATAAATAATTATTTGTTAAAGTGCATTTTTACTTGACTTCGTGGATGAACTAAGTGGTACTTTTTCTTTGAATAGTATATTATTTGTGTTTCACTAAGTTTTATCTAAGAATCCAAAAAAATATGTTTTCTTACTCTTGCTTAAATCAAATTGAAAGCTCAGATAACATTTATTGATTATCAAGCATTATTTAACTAGCGAGGTCATACTGACCGCACTAATATCCCTCGACCCTGGAGGACAAGGTTCAAACACAACCGGTTGACTAAATACTGTTGTCCAATACCTTAGCTCAGTCGGTAGCGTGTCTGTCTGCTGAGTTAAGTGTCCTGGGCTTGATTCCTGGCATGGCTGAAAAATTAATCATTGATAAAATTGGGTTTGCTCTTTAACATTAATAAATTAACGGCTGTGGGTCCGGATGTTGTGTCCTTTCTATATTTAAGTTAATTTATCAGTGGTGCTCTGATATAATCATTCGGTTAAGAAAGTGCACGTTTGGTACTTCATATAAATGAAACGAAATTAAATGATTACCTATTGTTACAATCATCACAGTAAGTAAATTCTTCTGAAATTCACACTCCTCCATCTCTTACGAACTTGTGTAATTCCGTGCGTCGACTTTACCCCATACCATACCCATTTATTGTCTGAGTTGGTAGCACTTCTTCCTAATAATATAAATATGCTGCACTCCAGCATTTGTTAGATATAAATCACTATACAATTAAATTCACTCATATTAGCTAATTTGTAAATTAATACTCTTAGAGCCTATTTATATTTGTGTTTGTAAACACTTATGTATGAAATGTGTTTGATCTAGTGGCCAAAGATCCTGGCTATGATCCCAGAGGTCCCGGGGTACATCCCGGGTGTTCCAAGATGTTTCTGTTAATCAGTGGGTCTGGAACGGAATCAACTCAGCCTCGTGAGGACAAATGAAGAGCTACTTGGACGGAAAAGTAGCTGTTCTGGTCTAGAAAACTGGGGTTAACGGCTGGATGGTTCGTTGTGCTGACCACATGACACGCTCTATTCGCAGAATTTGGCACCATCTTAGCCAACAGACGGTGGCCACTTGGTTGGTATCTATGTAAAGAGAATAGATAGGTAGCGCCATTTGGAAGAATTTGATGATGTCATTGCTTACGTCAGCCACGAAACTACGACACCCAGTACACAGCAGTTAGTAGTATGTCGTGCGGTCCATGTGTTTCGGACGGTATTTTCATTTATCTTTGTAATTATTTATTTATTTGTGTTTTTCGTGCATAGTTAGTTACTTTATTATAAGTATCTGTCTTAATAGGCTAGTATAAAATACAGTAGATATGTTCTAATTAACTATTTAATAGAAGTAACTATAATACTAAATATATGTATGAATGCTAACTATATATAGTTGTATTGTTCTTATCAAACTGTTTATTATTTTATAATAGCTTTTCTTTTATATAATATAATATATAGGATACAAGTCACTGCTGGACAATCAGACTTTTAGGTTTTTTTTAATGTATTTACGTACGTTAGGCACGTAAGGCTATACAAGTCATTGTTGAACAGTCAGATTTTTAGGCTTTTTGCTAATTTATTTGCGTACGTTCTTCAATTTTAATTACATGTGTTTTTAAACAGACATAAAAAATTCCAAGCTGTGCTGTTTCACTCTGTGTAGATAATCAACGTAACTTCAAGGGTAATAATATATTTTTTTACTCCTTTCTTAAGGATCCAGAAATTTTCCGTACATGGGAGCTCAAATGTAAAAGGAAAGACACAATTAATACAAATTTTGCTCGAATATGTTCCATTCATTTTGCCGATAGTGACTTTGATATTTGTGGTGCTAAATTGAAAGTTAACTAAAATGCCAAGAACTTAAAAACAAACTGAATGTCGCCAGTGTTAATACACTAGTTCCAATACGCAAGTAATTTTGAATATATTTTAGTAGTTTTTTAAGTGTAATTTATTCCGTTTTTCTCATTTATTGGTGTGGGGTTTAAATATGTATTAATATGCTTAATGTTCCCAAACGTGATATCATTTAAAACTATAATTATTTAGAAATGACTTAATTTGTCTTCCGTAAAGCTTTGTGAATGTCAAGCCATGTTCTCACGTGTAATTTTCAGTGATTCACTGAAAATTAATACAAAATGAACGTCAGAACACTCATTTCATTAGACTGAATTATTATTTCACGCTTTCATTAAAAGTTAAAAGGAGTTATACTTTTATTCATTGTTAATTTATTATTATCATTATTGAAAATAAAAATAAAATGAACCGTGTGAACACGTACAACAATAATTAATTAATTTTTATTTAGATTTATTTAGATATTCACGGACATTGTGTTGTTATAAGATTTCTCAAAAATGGTATTTAAGTGGTGAGACAAACAAATCGACCAATTTTTGGACTGTTGCATACAATTCGAATGTCTGTGGAATATAAGTAGTGATTTGTATCAAATAAAACAGCATGTGAAGCCATTTCAATAAATTAAACAGTAGTTGATTATTCTCAACATGATCATTATAATAAATAACACATGTGAACAAATTCCTTTAATTTTTATTTTCATTATAAATGAATCACTTGAAATTATTTAGTGAAAAAGACACGTGAAAACACGGCTTTAAGTGCTGGCTAGTGTACTGAGTGACGTCACACGCTCAGCCAATCAGATGTATTTCTCCAACTGGTGCTACCTTCTATTCTCTTTACATTGGTTGGTATGGCTTAATTGCGGGCTGCCACCATGGAGTTTTATTGGCAAACAGTAGAACAGTTCTGTCTATCTTATTGCATGACTTACAGAGGTCATTTAATAAGATTTAGGATAATGTACGCCGTGAGATAGGATACTTAAATGAACTGTACAGCAATACTGTATATCTTATTGCAATACTTACAGGGGTTATTTAATAAGATTTTCGATACTTTACGCCGTGAGATAGGATACATAGATTAACGGTTCAGCAGTACTGCATATCTTATTATAGGACTTACAGGGGTTATTTAATAAGATTTACGATACTGTACGCCTGGAGATAGGATACATAGATTAACGGTTCATCAGTACTGTATATCTTATTGTAAGACTAACAGGGGTTATTTAATACGATTAGGATACTGTACACCGTAAGATAAAATACATAAATTAATAGCTCAGCAGAAATATATATTTTATTGTATGACTCAAAGGGATTATTTAATAAGATTAGGATACTGTACACCGTAAGATAAAATACAAAGATTAATGGTACTGTATGTCTTATTGCATGACTTACAGGGGTTATTTTAAATAAGATTTAGGATACTGTATGCCATGAGATAAAATACATATATGACTGGCTCAGCAGTACAGTATATTTTATTGTAAAACTCATAGGGGTTATTAATAAGATTTACGATATTGTACGCCGTGAGTTAAAATACATAGATTAACAGTTCAGCAGAAATGTATATCTTATTGCATGACTAAAAGAGGTTATTTAATAAGATTTACGATATTATACTCCGTGAGATAAAATACATAGATTAACAGTTCAGCATTAGAGTATATTTTATTGTATAGATCAAAGGGTTCATTTTTTTAATAGGTTTTAGAATTATCTACGCCTTAAGATAAAATAAATAGACATACATTAAACAAAGTGTGATGTATGTTTTAGAATATTATACCTTAGTATCTTGAAAACTAAATATTCTTCCTAGATTATGTAAGTGGGATATTACGAAGATTTAATTCTTGCTCAATTATGTAAGCAGGACATTGGTTTAGTTCGAAAAGAGGTTAAAATTATTATTCTAGATACTACAGTTATCGATTGATATTTGATGATGTTGGGATGTACACAATGTTGTCTGATGTATCTATAGCAAATAAAAAGTTAATGCGTATTTCCTAGGTATTATACGTATTAAATATCCCTGCATTGGATATTTAAGACTGTTTGTACGGGATTTTGTGGGTACGTGTAGTAAATTTCACAAACATCTAGTCTGGTTTTCTAGTTACATGGATATCAGACATGCTGAAGATTTATCAATTTACTTCCCATGAATGTTGATATATTTCCTCTAAATTGTACCTTACTTCCCAACCCAATTAATATAATTAAAATGCGTACATCCCATCAGGTGGTGGTAAAAACAAAAATATTACAGATCAGTTATCTCATTGCTGAATAAGCTTAGAAATACTAGAAAAGTGAATTTGTTTCGAGTCTCTTTGGAAATAATTTTATTGTACTTCCTTATCTGTTCAATTTCAAATATATTTTCCTAGTATCACTTGGAGTGCTTGTAATATGTTAATAAAAAGCCAGTAATTAGTTTGTAATAAGATATTAGGAAAGATATTTAATTTGACCATATAAAACGTATTTATAAATCTGTTGTATTTATATGCTTAAATTTTAAACATGATTGTGATATGATTTTATTTAAAGTACCGGGGTTTTAACATGCGAGCCAATTTAATATGGACAAAACACAATGTTAAGAAATAATAGCCAGAGCTATTATTTATGCTTATTAGTAGGGAATTACTCCACTAGATATCATATTCTGAAAATTGAAAAATGACACCTGGACACGGGAATCGAACCCGGGANGCAGCATAACAGCCAACTACCGAGTCGCAGATGGCTGCGTTATCCGATGGCTCGTGATATTAATATAATCACATACCTGTAGCCGACGATTTCCGCCAGTCCATCATAGACTCTGCCTTAAAATATGAGTGAAGTATGCCCCAGGGCACGAGACGAATCCTGGATAGCTCAGTGGTAGAGCATTGGCGTACTAAGCCAGAGGTCCCGGGTTCGATTTCCGTGTCCAGGTGTCATTTTTCAATTTTCAGAAAACACAATGTGATAGATCTTCGGCCGACATTACATACTTTGTAGATTCTTTGTTTGCATATTACAACTTTAACGGGCCGTTTAAGCGTCATTTTAATATATCTACAAATAATTATAATTTTTAATCAAACATAATTGTTTGGAATAAACCAATATGTATTAAAGTATACAACTCAAACCAAATGTAGAAATTTAAATAAAATACCTATAGCCAGGCTTTTTTATTAAAAAATTTGGTATTGGTAATATATTTTAATCTTAGAAATAGGATGATATATTTCAAAATAATTTTGTATAAGGAAAACCTCTTTTCACTTTATGAGGTAATTGTATTATATTTGCAGGAAGGTATATTAAAGGTGGATAGTAACATACATAAGGGAATGAACACAATATGGCTTTTATAGTGAAAATAACACAGTTCACACAATTTACATTGCTGCCATTGGAAAAAAGTAGCAATGTAAAGGGTGAACTGTGTTCTCCTTTTTATTACCATATTTTTGTTCGTTGCTTTTATATGTTTCTATACACCTTTCCGGTACCTTCTTCAAAATATAATAAAATAATTTCACTAAAAGAATTAAACTTTATTTGTCAGTTTTTAATCGATTTGAGATTGACATTTAAAAAATTAAGTTTGAAAATGAAGTTTCCCTGCTGAAGCACGCCGTTCAAATGTAAACACGCGCTTACACTTGATATGAATTCAGCTATTCCCCTGGTTTTAACAACTAAAAATACCTGCCTTTGACATCAATACATGGAATCACGTTGGAATGGATAGGATAAGAATCAAATTATAAATAAATAAATAATTAATTTTTCTCTTTTGTATTTTTAATTAATAAAACAGAGCATTCGTTTCTGCCACTCATATACAATCACATTATCAATATTTTTTAAGGTCAGAGAGGAACTTGAACATAAAATATATCGACCGGACCTCATGGGACTATGAAAGGGAAAATGTGGGGATAGGGAATGTGAATGTGGTAAAAACCCTGAAAAAGTTTGTAAACGGATGCCTATAGAAGCTACGCTTCAATGGTAAATATAAATGAAAGAATGATTAATTCTATTGTTTTTGACGTTTGAAAACCAACACCAATGGCATAGCTGAGAATAAATAATAATATTAGTTAAAAATATTAACTTACACGTATTCATAGTTCCAGCTTTGTGATCTACAGCTGGCACATTTGATAAGTACTATCAATATTATAATAATAACAACAATAATAACTATATATTAATATATTATCGCTATTGAAGCAAACAAATGTGTTTGTATTTTCTAGAAGTTCTTTTATACAAAAAATCTTTCTATACTCACCCATTTTTCATCGTCAAAAAGCTGCAACAACAACAAACCGCTGTCCCAATATTTAATATTATAGTAGAATAAAATCACTGGCAAGGATGAAGGTTATTTGAAAACGACAGACCTACAAGCTGTATGTTGGTCGCTTCCCAACTACTGAACTACAGGATGTATGTTGGTCGCTTCCCAACTACTGAACCACAAGCTGTATGTTGGTCGCTCCCCAACGACTGAGCTACAAGCTGTATGTTGGTCACTTCCCAACAACTGAACTACAAGCTATATGTTGGTCGCTCCCCAACGACTGAGCTACAAGCTGTATGTTGGTCGCTTCCCAACTACTGAACTACAGGATGTATGTTGGTCGCTTCCCAACTACTGAACCACAAGCTGTATGTTGGTCGCTCCCCAACGACTGAGCTACAAGCTGTATGTTGGTCGCTTCCCAACTACTGAACTACAAGTTGTATGTTAGTCGCTCCCCAACGACTTAACCACAAGCTGTATGTTGGTCGCTTCCCAACTACTGAACCACAAGCTGTATGTTGGTCACTTACCAACTACTGAACTGAAAGCTGTATGTTGGTTGTTCCCCAACGACTGAACTACAAGTTGTATGTTGGTCGTTCAGCAACGACTGAACTACAAGGTGTATGTTGGTCGCTCCCCAACGACTGAACTACAAGTTATATGTTGGTCGCTTCCCAACTACTGAACTACAGGATGTATGTTGGTCACTTCCCAACGACTGAACTATAAGCTGTATGTTGGTCGCTCCCCAACGACTGAACTACAAGGTGTATGTTGGTCGCTCCCCAACGACTCAAGTAAAAGCTGTATTTGGGTCGTCCCCCAACGAATGAACTACAAGTTTTATGTTGGTCGCTTCCCAACTATTGAACTACAGGATGTATGTTGGTCACTTCCCAACGACTGACTACAAGCTGTATGTTGGTCGCTCCCCAAAGACTGAACTACAAGGTATACGATGGTCACTCCCCAACGACTGAACTACAAGTTGTATGTTGGTCGCTTCCCAACTACTGAACTACAAGCTGTATGTTGGACGCTTCCCAACTACTGAACTACAGGATGTATGTTGGTCGCTTCCCAACGACTGAACCACAAGCTTTATGTTAGTCGCTTCCCAAATACTCAACCACAAGCTGTATGTTGGTCGCTTCCCAACTACTGAACTACAGGATGTATGTTGGTTGCTCCCCAACGACTGAACTATAGGCGGTATGTTGTCCGCTCCCCAACGACTTAACCACAAGCTGTATGTTCGTTGCTTCCCAACGACTGAACCACAAGCTTTATGTTGGTCGTTTCCCAACTACTGAACTACAAGATGTATGTTGGTCGTTTCCCAACGACTTAACCACAAACTGTATGTTGGTCATTCCCCAACTACTGAACTACAAGCTTTATGTTGGTCGCTTCCCAACTACTGAACCACAAGCAGTATGTTGGTCGCTCCCCAATGACTTAACCACAAGCTGTATGTTTGTCGCTTCCCAACTACTGAACCATAAGCTGTATGTTGGTCGCTTCTCAACTACTGAACTACAGGATGTATGTTGGTCGCTCCCCAACGACTGAACTACAAGCTGTATATTGGTATTTCCTCAACGACTGAAGTAAAATCTGTATGTTGGTCGTTCCCCAACGACTGAACTAAAAGTTGTATGTTGGTCATTTCCCAACGACTGAACTACAAGTTGTATGTTGGTCTCACCCCAACTACTGAACTACAAGCTGTATGTTGGTCGCTTCTCAACTACTTCACCGCAAGCTGTATGTTCGTCGTTCCTCAATGACTGAACTACATGTTTTATGTTGGTAGCACCCCAACGACTGAACTACAATGTGAATGTTGGTCGCTCCCCAAAGACTGAACTACAAGCTGTATGTTGGTCGCTCCCCAACGACTGAACTACAAGCTGTATGTTGGTCGCTTCCTAACTACTGAACTACAAGCTGTGTGTTGGTAACTTAGCAACGACTGAACTACAAGGAGTATGTTGTTCGCTCCCCAACGACTAAACTACAAGTTATATGTTGATCGCTTCCCAACTACTGAACTACAGAATGTATTTTGGTCACTTCCCAACGACTGAACCACAAGCTGTATGTTGGTTGCTTCTTAACTACTGAACTACAAGTTGTATGTTGGTCGCTCCCCAAAGACTTAACCACAAGCTGTATGTTGGTCATTCCCCAACTACTGAACTACAAGCTGTATGTTGGTCGCTTCCCAACGACTGAACTACAAGCTGTATGTTGGTCGCTCCCCAACGACTGAACTACAAGTTGTATGTTGGTCGTTCCCCAAAGACTTAACCACAAGCTGTATGTTGGTCATCCCCCAACTACTGAACTAAAACCTGTATGTTGGTCACTTCCCAACGACTGAACTACAAGCTGTATGTTGGTCGCTTCCTAACTACTGAACTACAAGTTGTATGTTGGTCGCTCCCCAACGACTTAACCACAAGCTGTATGTTTGTAGCTTCCCAACTACTGAACCACAAGCTGTATGTTGGTCGCTTCCCAACTACTAAAATATAAGTTGTATGTTGGTCGCTTCCCAACGACTGAACTACAAGCTGTATGTTGGTCGCTCAGCAACGACTGAACTACAAGATGTATGTTGGTCGCTACCCAACTACTGACCTACATGCTGTATGTTGGTCGCTTCCCAACTACTGAACTATAAGCTGTATGTTGGTTGCTTCCCAACTAATGAACCACAAGCTGTATGTTGGTCTCTCCCCAATGACTTGAACACAAGCTATATGTTGGTCGTTTCCCAACTACTGAACTACAAGCTGTATGTTGGTCGCTCCCCAACGACTTAACCACAAGCTGTATGTGGGTCGCTTTCCAACTACTGAACTACAATCTGTATGCTGGTCACTCCCCAACGACTGAACAACAAACTGTATGTTGGTCGCTCCCCAATGACTTAACCACAAGCTGTATGTTTGTCGCTTCCAAACTACTGAACCATAAGCTGTATGTTGGTCGCTTCTTAACTACTGAACTACAAGCTGTGTCTTGATCACTTCCCAACGACTGAACTACAAGCTGTATGTTGGTCGCTTCCCGACTACTGACCACATTCAGTACGTTGGTCGCTTCCCAATGACTGAACCACAAGCTGTATGTTGGTCACTCTCCAACTACTGAACTGCAAGCTGTATGTTGGTCGTTCCCCAACGACTGAACTACAAGTTGTATGTTAGTCACTTAGCAACGACTGAACTACAAGGTGTATGTTGTTCTCTCCCCAACGACTGAAATACAAGTTATATGTTGGTCGCTTCCCAACTACTGAACTACAGAATGTATTTTGGTCACTTCCCAACGACTGAACCACAAGCTGTATGTTGGTCGCTTCCTAACTACTGAACTACAAGTTGTATGTTGGTCGCTCCCCAAAGACTTAACCACAAGCTGTATGTTGGTCATTCCCCTACTACTGAACTACAAGCTGTATGTTGGTCACTTCCCAATGACTGAACTACAAGCTGTATGTTGGTCGCTTCCTAACTACTGAACTACAACTTGTATGTTGGTCGTTCCCCAAAGACTTAACCACAAACTGTATGTTGGTCATTCCCCAACTACTGAACTACAAGCTGTATGTTGGTCACTTCCCAACGACTGAACTACAAGCTGTATGTTGGTCGCTTCCTAACTACTGAACTACAAGTTGTATGTTGGTCGCTCCCCAACGACTTAACCACAAGCTGTATGTTTGTAGCTTCCCAACTACTGAACCACAAGCTGTATGTTGGTCGCTTCCCAACTACTAAAATATAAGTTATATGTTGGTCGATTCCCAACGACTGAACTACAAGCTGTATGTTGGTCGCTCAGCAACGACTGAACTACAAGGTGTATGTTGGTCGCTCCCCAACTACTGACCTACAAGCTGTATGTTGGTCGCTTCCCAACTACTGAACTACAAGCTGTATGTTGGTTGCTTCCCAACTAATGAACCACAAGCTGTATGTTGTACGCTCCCCAATGACTTGACCACAAGCTGTATGTTGGTCGCTTCCCAACTACTGAACTACAAGCTGTATGTTGGTCGCTCCCCAACGACTTAACCACAAGCTGTATGTTGGTCGCTTTCCAACTACTGAACTACAATCTGTATGCTGGTCACTCCCCAACGACTGAACTACAAACTGTATGTTGGTCGCTCCCCAACGACTGAACTACAAGCTGTATATTGGTCTTTCCTCAACGACTGAAGTAAAAGCTGTATTTGGGTCGTTCCCCAACGAATGAACTACAAGTTATATGTTGGTCGCTTCCCAACTACTGAACTACAGGATGTATGTTGGTCGCTTCCCAACGACTGAACTACAAGCTGTATGTTGTTCGCTTCCCAACTACTGAACTACAAGCTGTATGATGGTCGCTTCCCAACGACAGAACTACAAGCTGTATGTTGGTCGCTTACCCGAATACTGAACCACAAGCTGTACGTTGGTCTCTTCCCAACTACTGAACTGCAAGCTGTAACTTGGTCGTTCCCCAACTACTGACCTACAAGCTGTATGTTGGTCGCTTCCCAATCATTTAACTACAAGCTGTACGTTGGTTGCTTCCCAACTACTGAACCACAAGCTGTATGTTGGTCGCTCCCCAATGACTTAACCACAAGCTGTATGTTGGTCGCTTCCATAACTACTAAACTACAAGCTGTATGTTGGTCGCTCCCCAAAGACTTAACCACAAGCTGTATTTTGGTCGCTCTCCAACTACTGACCTACAAGCTGTATGTTGGTCGCTTCCCAACTACTGAACTACACGCTGTATTTTGGTCGCTCCCTAACGACTGAACTATAGCGTGTATGTTGGTCGCTCCCCAACGACTGAACTACGAGCTGTATGTTGGTCGCTCCCCAAATAATGAACTACAAGCGTTATGCTGGTGACTTACCATTGTCTAAACTACACGTTGTAGTTCTCGTATTACTGAACTAGATAAAAGAACTGCTCATTTCAGTTAACTTAGTTATTTTTCACTTTATGTATTTATCTCTTTAGGATTATAGACAAAGGACTATCTCTTATCGGTTTTGGTGGCCGTATGGTATAAAGTGACGCTTTCGATAGTCTCTACTGCCGGTGATGGGCAGATTGGAGTTCGATCCTGGTTGTTTGTACTGAGGGTGTTTTTTTATGGTTTTCCACTCACTTTCTCTCCCCCAAAATGATGGTAAAATTTCTCTAAATTAAACCTTCCTAATCCCTAACCCATTATCGTCGTTAGTACATAGGCGTATAGCCCGAACAGGTAGTAAGACACGGTGCTAAAAAAGCTATCTCCTCCATTATGATATCCGTGACCTACAGCATGTGCCAACTTAATGAAATATTAACGAAAATACACAATTGTTTTGATATAAATTATTATTATTTGTTTACTAAGTGTTGTAAAGCTTAATGTTAAATACAATGCAAACAAAATTTGTCAACGGTTTCCTAAACGTAATTGCTATCCAAGTTTTAATTTTACTGTCTACAACGATTAATAAAAGAGCTGTCGCCGTTTGTTTCAATTCATCTCAACTATTCTTACTCCTACAATTACTACTATTACTACTACTACTACTACTACTACTACTACCTCAACAACAACTAACTATCCTGAACAGGTAGATAGACGTGGTGATAAAAGAACTAATTTATCATTTCCTTTTACTACAGTGCTGACAAATAGCCGCAAAGTAAAAGAGCTGTTCCAAAATAATGTACAAAGAATAAAAATATAATTAAAATAAATAATGGCTTGACATTGATTAAAGGAGATTACACTTTTGAAGAATACAGAGGGAAATGGTGGAATGTCACATTACACACATTTTCTAGGACAAAGACATTTATACCTCAAACTTCATAAAGACTTCTGCAATATTTTTTTATTAATTTAATTATGACAGAGACTTATTCTAACCATAATCTAAATTGCAATACAAAGGTCTCATTATTGAATAACAGATGGCAGCACTATCGCAATTCGATTTAAAATTGGACATTCCCCTCTTTCCCTTATGCTCTTCATTTAGGGTAGTTATACAATTTGTTAAAATAAAACATATTAGCAAAATTGGGTGCATATCTAGCTCACCTCCACGTGGTGCACCCTGGGTAACTCTAAAGCGCTAGCATAGTTGGTGGCCAGCCTATCCTTGTGATCTCCTGTCAATTTTAAACATGGACACATCAGTAGCAAAAGGTATAAACATTTAGAAATAAATATTAAATATGACATCATAAGGATAATTTCTTATTAATAATTTAATTAATTTAACTGTCCTTTATTGCACCATCATTGTTTGGATAATATTCAATTAAAACAACAAATTTGACAGCTAAATCATAATAAAGAGAGAAAAAATGGGGTGTGGCTGTGTCATGAACACGGCCGTGTGTTGTACGTGAATACGTTTATGTAACGGGTTATATACCGCGCGCGATGCGTCACTGTTCTCGCTTATCGTAATGAATTCATTAGGTTTTTTGGATTGCCCCCGTATGGTAGCAAATTTAAAGACGTATTCACGTCAAAACAAGAAAAGAAATAATTCAATATTGAATAATTCTATGGTAAATGGTCCAAGGTGGAGATAAATTGGAAGTAGTTTAATAACTCTCCAATCGTAGTTATTATTGTGTTCGGAAACTCATAGGTTAAACTACATATATAGCTTGTTTGAACCAAAAGTAATACAAAATCCTTATACTCTTACATCCGTAAACCTATGCCAATACCATTACATTGTGTTCAAAATTTCAGCATATAGCGCCGGGATAGCAATGCTGTTCAACCATGCGTGTACAACCAGTTTCATAGGAGTTAGGTGCGTAGCACTGCACATGTCATAGGCAAGCACTTTCTGTGATGTAGAACCGTTGGTGATGACCCTCAGAACGTATTCTCATCTCTAGATGGACTGATGTGTTGTTTACTATTAATTGTGGTATTTTCTGCTGGATGTAAGTATATAGGATTTTTTTATTACTTTTGGTTAAAACGAGCTATATGTGCAGTTTGGGCTATGAGTTTCTGAAAATCTTGTATATCAAAATATTGAAATCTATATCCATCACTGCTTATACAATGGGCAAGAGTGCCGAGTTTGTAATATATATTTATATAACATATGTTTGTATTTTGGGAGCACTCTTGACCACAATTGGATACATGGCGCTACGCTAGTAGTGGCCATCAGACAAATGTAAGCTGAATATTTTTGTAGCCATTGTTTTTTGTATAACGTTATTATGTTGAAAAAAATTCTTAGTATTTTTCCATAAGGAAAATATCCTTGCTTTTATCTAATTCTTTCTATTTACGTTATGGAATTATTGAATATTTCCTGTTGAGGAAACAAACTTTAGAAGTGTAGAGTCATAAGATATGATATATAGTATAAATAATTTGTGTAACTTTATTAATATTTTCACACCAGGAAAATATCTTCTTTTTTATTTATGTTAGACTTTTTGATAATTCCTATTGAGGAAACTAAATGTTTAAAGTTAGTATGTAATATGCTATGAATAGTTTTTGTAACATCAACATATTGTTGTATCTGGAAAATATCTTTACATTATTTTAATTCATTTAAATTATGTTAATGAGCATCATTTTAGTTTAAATCGAAGAATTAAACCTTTTTGAAGTTAGTATGCGTGGAATATGCGTTGACTTATGTTTTGAATTAAAATATTTTCGCATCAGGAAAATATATTAAATTTGTTTATGTCATATCATGAATCATATCAGATTAATTACTGTAGTAAAGTCATTCGGCATTAAATAATAAGTATATTCCCTTCAGGAATAAGATCAAATAGTTGTTTGAATTATATATTTTGGAGCATTCTGTGTTTCCACTTTTTGGAAAAGAACTTAATTGTAGAGGATTGGCAAGTCAGATTGGTCATTGAAGTTATAATTTGCCATGCCTTGTTTTGTTAGATATGAGTCTAAGGTATATTGCACCTTTTTGTAGTTCTATGAAAGATTAGATATAAAAGGTTGTAGCTTTCTTTTTCTAAAACTACCTTTTATTTCATATAGGATAATGACTTTATTACAATCTGTCTTTATTGCAACGTCTTAGTTAATTAAGGAAGCTTGCCTCCCTTGTTAAATTCGTTCGCTTACCGAAAATTTAATTTTATTGTTTGTGGTTTTTGTTGTTCCCCTTCTGGGTAGCAACATTATGTCTTTTTATTTATTTATATTATTATTTACCAATAAAATATAAATTGTTTTAAAACTATCTTGACTTATGATCTTTCCTTTTGCATATTCCCACTCTTACATGCCCTCTCGCCTTTGTTTATATTTGTTTAGTTCACCCTTCCATTTACAGTCTAGTAAAATGGGGACGATTCAACATATTTTAGTTTTAAAAAAATCAATAGAGCAATTTTTTTTAATGTGTTGATTGAATATTTTATCATCACAAAAATTCACAAATGATTTGGAGACGAAGCTCTCTAATGAGTAAAGTATATAAGCTCATAAGTGATCACAAACAAGTAAAATGAGTACGGTCACAGATTATTTAAAAAAATTAAAATCACAAATTAGTAAATCAATTAAGTTAAATGATCAAAGTGATTTAGTTCACAGAAGAGTAAAATGACAAAATTTACAAATAAAATGTTGGCATTTAAAATGTATAATAATTTCACAGGAATTTCATAAGTGGGCCTAATTGGTTATTTCAAAATAACTAATTATTTTCACTACATCCTCAAAATGGTGAGCTGTTATTATTATTATTATTATTATTATTATTATTATTTTTATTATTACTATTGTGAAATATAGTATTTTAGTATAGTTATACTTGGAAATTAAGTTATAAAAAATAAAACTTAAATTTAGTTAGTTTTCACGTAAAAAAATTAGTTTTTAAACATTGAATAGAAATAATATAATTTTAAACCCTATGCAAAATTGGTAATTAATTGTGAAATTTAAGAATCCAAAAGCTTAATGAATCACCTGACAAAGCTACTAAAGATTATTTCATGCCAAAGAGGTTCTGGTTTCTTTTTTAATCAATCAAGTATTGGCCTCACGTCCACACAATAAACACCGTATGTAAGAGAAAAGTTAAGCTTCCATTGATTGAACCGAAGAATTTTGGAGGTGATGTGAGGGATTGGTTGCAATTCAGGAGTGGGTTCAAGAAGATTCATGACAATTGTGATATTTGTTCCAGAGGATAAATTCCAATACTTTTACATGCAACAATTCCTGGTACACGAGCTCGGGATCTTGTGGAAAGTGTCCCTCCAACTGGAAATAATTATTACTCCCTAGTGATTGGTAGTTTGAAGTCACGATTTGGTCATGAAGATGATCTCATAGAAGTTTATGTTAGAGAGTTGCTAAAGCTAGTACTACACAATGCATTGCAACCATCAGAGAGAATTGGACTTTCCACATTATACGACAAAATTGAGTCCTACTTGAGAGCCTTGGGTACACTTGGCGTTACAACCTGTAATGATCCTGCTTTGTTGCATAGCTTTTGGTGTGATTAAATTCAGTTTGTGTCAAATTTATTAGTCGCACTGTACTGTTGTTTATTCATTTCCGTACACGTGCAGAGGCTACGGGCTAGGAACATTCAGTTGGATTGCTTCTAGCCCTAGTGATTATTAAAGAAAAAAAACCTAGCAGTGTGAGTGCGAGAAAGAGAGCAATATTTTTAATTTGCAAACTGTATTTATTTTGATTTCTTTTTAAAAAGTAGTTTTGCTTGTGCTCGCAAGAGTTCAGCAGCTCTCGGTATCAAAATTAATGTTATAGCCATAAAACTGGTGGGGGGTATGAATAATTTGGGGCACTTATTAATGAGGTGTTCTAAGAGAGGGACGCGATGAAGAGGCGCGGGTGCTATTGTGGCAATTTCTTGAATGTAGCAGCTTGATATGTGAAAATAAAACTTGTAAAATGTGTTAATATAAATATATATATATCATTTAATTAACCACAGCACAAGAGGTTCGCGAGAGGGAGTATATCGTGACAAACCGACAAGTGTGCTGCTATAGTCATGCATCCTAGAGGAATTATATCGTGCGTGGCAGAGGAACTCCAACATTTCTAGATCTACTGGTACGGCACTTCTTGACGGAGAAGGAAGAATCAGAAGTAGGCTGGGCGATATCATGGTTTTCATGAAGAATGAAATGGAAGGAGAAGAAAGAATTTCCCTTGCTGTAGCTGGTTTTGCAGTAAGAGCGGACCATATAAAAACAAGAAAGAAGAGAGGCCAATACCATGTTGAAGATAGTGTACCTACTACGGCTGGGCTAATAAACACTAAAGGTATTCTTAAAAGAATTGGAAATAGTGTGTTTTATGGCAAAGGTCCCGCAAGGTAGGATTGTTTTAAGGTACATAAAATTACTTTTAATGAAAAGCAACAGATATTGAATAGTAACGGATGCTTCTTTTATGTTTGAGGACGGGGCACATTTCTAAGAGGTGCAAAGCTAGTTTAAGGTGTGCAATCCGTGAGAAAAGGCACCTTGTTAGGATGTTTCATAATCTTGCTTCTAACAAAGAAGGTTTTAATAAATCCCATGAATCCATAGCTGAAACCAGTCAAGCATTGACAACCCCAGTAGTTGAGAATGATTTATCCAACCATACTACTACTGAAGTATTTCTACAAAATCTTGTTGTTTCACTAAGAGGTGCTGAAACTGAGCGCCGTGTTCTTGTTATTATTGTCACAGGGTCGCAGAAATCCTACATTTTGAAGAGTGCAGCTCTGGAGATGGACTATTCTCTATTAAAGCGGGACAAAATTATCCATGCCTGGTTTAGTGGCGTTCAAACAGCTGTGTTTGAACATGAGTGTTATCAGATTCGGTTAAGTAACCTGGATGGCAAATATTCTTGTAATTTCCAAGCATTGTATCAGCAAACAATATGTGAGAACACATCACATGTCAGTGAAGGTTCCTGGACACAAGAACTACGGAACAACCACATCAAAATAACAGACATTGTTGAAGGTATTGTCCCTGTAGAGGTTCTTATAGGTGCTGATGTGGCCGGAAAGTTGCTAACCGGTCGGCGTCACACCTTACAATGTGTTCTAGTTGCAGTTGAAACGTTACTGGGCTGGACTCTTATGGGTAAGGTCCCCAGAAGAGAATCACGTGAGAGTATAAAGCCAAGATGGTGATGGCAATGTTTGCTGCTAATGCCAATATTGCTGATATATGGAATCTGGGTGTGCTAGGAATCTTGGATCCAGGAGAGAAGTCAAGACAAGAAATCTAGTGAGAAGCTAAGGAGAACTTCCTTGAAACGGTAACAGTGAACTCGGATGGCCGATATGAACTCCACATGCCTTGGATAGAGGTCCATCTACCCCTGACTTCCAATTACAATATGGCCCGTAGAAGACTCGACATGACAGTTAGTAAACTGAAGATGGATGGTAATTACGAATATTATCAGCAATTATTAGATGAGTGGAGGGAAGATGGTATTATTGAAGTTGTCAGTGATTCTGAGATAGAAAACTATTGACAATACCTATATCATCGGCATGTTGTCAACAAGAACAGTACTACCAAAGTAAGACCTGTTTTTTATGCTTCGGCAAAAGAAAAACGTAATCCATCATTTAATTATTATTGCTTAGACAAAAGTGTTAATTTAATCAAGTGTATCCCATTAGTTTTAACACGCTACAGATTGAACAAAATTGGGTTCATATCCTATATTAAGAAGGCTTTCCTGTAAATAAACTTGTGTAAAGAAGATCGAGATCTTGTGAGATTTTTTATGGGTGGATAAGAATTAAGAGGGACAATTAGTGGTCTTTAGTCACATTAGAGTAGTATTTGGTTTATTTTGTAGTCCTTTTCTGCTAGATGCTGTGATTGAGCATCATCTACAAGAGGCTTTATTCAAGTGTAATGATTCTACTTTGTATTCCAAGCCCACAGTTTTGAAATTGAAGAAGAGCTTTTATGTTGTCAATTGTGTCACAAGTGTTGAGAATGAACAAGAACTACATAAGTTCATTCAAGAGGCTAGTGAGTTGATGTTAGAACGAAAATTCGATCTTAGAGTATGGGAACACACAATAATAAAATATATTCTAACATGTGGCACTGTGGAACAGTCTCATGTGTTAGGCCTAAAGTGGAACTTTGTAAGTGATACATTGGAGATTAGGTCAGAGTGTCTAACGAACATTAGCCTGGAAGTGGTAAGAAAAAGAAAAATTCCCGCCATGGCTCATCGTAGTTTTGACCCCATTGGGTTTTCATGCCCTGTGTCATTATTCCCTAAGTTATTGTTGCAAGAAACATGGGAATCCAAGATAGGTTGGAATACTGAAATAGGTCCGAATATTAAAACCAAGTTTTTAAGTTGGGTGGATGAACTACCTTGCCTAAAAAATAAAGATTCCAAGGTGGATAAATGGAAGACTGAGTCACACAGACAGCTGGAGTCTACATATGTTTTGTGCTTCAAACCAGTTGGCATATGCAGCAGCAGTATTTTTGAGAGTAGATACTAGCCTCGGTGTGTATGTGCAGTTAGTCCAAGCGAAGTCAAGGGTGGCACCAGTTAAGGAAATGACCATTCCCCAGCTTGAACTGTTAGCAGCTTCAATAGGGGCAAGACTAAGTGCATCAATGACAGAAGACCTATCTATCAATTATCTGCTTATGTGTTTTTGGAGCGATTCATCCACTGTTCTTTCTTGGATCCAATGTGATGATCAATGGGCCATATTTGTATGAAATAGGGTTGTGGAAATACGAAGACAAACCAAACACGGAGTGTGATGACCTGTACCTTGGTGCATAAATCTGGCTGACCTGCCATCTAGAGGTTGTACAGCCAATCAATTGTTGGAGTCAGGGTGGTGGGAGGGGCCTAGTTGGCTGCGAAAATCAACAGCTGATTGGCCTAATAATGAATTTATATGTCAACAAGATGAAGTCAATGCAGAGAAAAAGAAGAAAACTACCTCCACAATTATGACCTGTGTGAAAAATATAGAATACGAGACTCCTGGATGGTACTTTCAATATTACTCTCGTTATCAAAAGGTACTACGTTTGTTAGGATGGGTTCAGCGTTTTGTCTATAATTGTCGTAGGCCTAATCATCGTTTGAATGGTGAACTTTCTGTCCAGGAAATTGAAGATGCCGAGTATGAGGTTGTGAAATATATTCAACATGAATTCTTTAAGGATAAAAAATACCAGCAAATTGTATCATTGCATCCATTTAAATACAAACAAGGCATTTTGAGCCTGAAGAGTAAAATTACACATCGTGAAGACAGTGAGAATTTTAGATACCCTATAATTCTTCCCGCACACCATCCTGTTGTGAAGTTATTGATAAAAGAGAAACATGATAGTTTATGTCATGTTGGTGTGCAGGGATTGCTGAGCATTATGAGGGAACAATTCTGGGTACTTGGTGGACGAAGGACAGTCCGATCTGTCATTTCTAAGTGGGTTGTTTGCAAAAGGCAAGATGCAATAAACTTGACGAATATACCGGCATCCCTGCCAGCTGATCGAGTAAGGGATGCTGCGGTTTTTGAGATTACTGGTGTCGATTTTTCTGGACCGGTGTACATTAAAGGTGGGCAGAAAAGCCCGGATATGCTTGTTTACATGTGCAGTGTTCTGAGCCGTACATTTGGAACTAGTGTCTTCATTATAAACCCCTGATTTCCTACAGATTCTCCGTCGCTTCATAGCAAGGCGTGGTAGACCATCGGTGCTATATAGTGATAATGGAACAAATTTTGTGGTTGCTGCGAATTCATTTGAAAGGCTTGAATGGCATAAGATCACCGAACTCAGCACTGCACAACGTATTTATTGGAAATTCAACCTACCCACAACTTCATGGTGGGGTGGATGGTGGGAGCGGTTGGTACGTATAATGAAGCAACTACTACGAATAGTATTGAGAAAGGATCTACTCTCATTTGAAGAGATAACTATAGTTCTTTGTGAGGCTGTTATTAATGCTCGTCCGCTCACCTATGTGTCCAATGATTTATCCGACCTAACACCGCTGACTCCAGCAATGTTCTTGCAGGAGATTAGGGAAATTGGTGTTCCGGATTGTGATAATGTAAACATAATTATGTGATTTGAACCTCAGGAGGCGTTACCAGCAAAAATTAAGTGATGACTTGCGTCAACGATTCCGGAGTGAGTATCTTGGACAGCTCATGTAAAGGCCAAGATTAAAAAAACTTCAGGAACATTACAGTTGGTGAAGTGGTGCTTGTTGGGAGCGACAGTACAAAGAGACTTGACTGTCCCCTAGCCAGGGTGGACAAGTTATTACCTGGGCGAGATGGTGCAGTTTATCAGGTCCGCCTGAGGACATCGACTGGTAAACTTTTGAGACCAATCCAACGTGTTTATCCTCTGGAAGTGTCATCTCAGGACCAAAAAAGTATTGTAAATGAGATTGCAAAAACTATTGTTAGTCTTAATGAGGATCCAAGGGTTGCTACTCGTTGTGGCCGAGAGGTAAGGCTTTCACGCAAATTATTACCGTAAATAATCTGTACCTATGTAAGTTTTATTTGAAGATTGTTTGTTTTGTTGAAATTGAGTTGGTTACTGTCAACACAACTCAAGGTGGGAGGCTGTTAGTAGCTGAAATAAGTTTGAGGGACATTGAACTATTGAATGTAGTAATTGTAGTTGATAAAGAGGGCTGTGAAGTCTAGCTTTTCTTGTTTTAGTGATATTTATGTTTTTCTCATATTTGTTTTAGTCTCTGGGTTTTAATTATCTATGACGTATTATTAAAGTTAACAATGCAATCATAGTTAAAACTCGGTAAACGTTGTTTATGTTTTATTTAACTTCTTTTGAAGAATAACTGTGTGGTAAATATTATTGGCGGGTAGCTAAGTTTAATTTACACTAATATAAATCCCTCAAGCACATCACGTGATTATCAACAACCAATGTTGAGAGGGTAAGAGCTTACACTTCATAACTATAATAAATTAGTAGAGCTAATGTAAATTATACAAGATTATGATTTATTCTAAAAAATCAACTTATTGTAAATATACTTATTTTAAATATATATTATTATTTCAGAGAATATCTTGTGCTAAATCATTAATATAAAACTTGTGTGTACCTTTCAGGATCTCAGTAATTATTTCCTTTCAATTCTCGCGTAACTTCAACCCACTGGATCGCTTAGTTGCATTGTTAGACCTCCTTTGTGATAAAATTTACTAATTACAGATCCAGAGGTACCGATTTCGATCCTCGGAAGTTCCAGAATTTGTATGTGAAGCATGCTGTCTGTAACAGGATCAAACTCAGCCTTGTGAGAACAAATGAGGAGCTACTTTAATAATTAAGTAGCAGCTCCGGTCTAGAAAACTGAGATTACTATATTTGTGGTACTGACCTCATGACACTGGCTATCCGGAAATGTTGACACTATCTTCGCTAACAGCGGTGGCCACTCGGTTGGTATAACTCGCTTACGGGCTCACGCCATAGTGTTTTTTTAACTACAATAATATTTACTTAACTTTACTATGACATTAGCAGTGGCGTGTAGTGTAATGTTGACTGGGTAAGCAGAGCTTGTTAAAACTGTAGAATGTGATATGTCCTGTGATGTTATTTTTGTTAAAAGAATTACTTATAATATAAATTTAATAGTCAGTTGACTCAATTCTTCAAATATATAATAACGTTGACAATTTTACTGTTTATTTGTTTTAAATTTCATTCACAACTTTTAAAGTTTCGAATATTCATTGTTTATTTATAATTAAAATATATATCAAGTATGTAATCTACTTACCTTTATTTCACTAAATAAAATTTTATTTCTTTATTTTGATTCATAAACTGCCAACCCGCCATATTTATTATTTTTGTTGGTAGGTGATTTTAACACTATCTGCTTTATAGAGTAATTTATTTCGGAACTGTTATGATCTTAATTTATTTTATGTTCTTGGACGCTTATAACGTCTGGCTGTTATTTGAAGAAATAATTGCCCCTAGCGGAAGAGATTATTATTCTCGTTTGGTTTTTGGTGCCAAATTTAAATTAATTTTAAAAATTTAAATTAATTTTAAAGATGACTTATGTTCATTTGTCCAAATTATAATGTTTAGTTATCTTTATAGTAATACTTTCAATATTTAAATGGTTAAGATTGTTTGTTTTATTCTTTGTTATAAATCTCGGCGACTATATTTTTTCTAGGCCGGAGATTGTTTATTTAAAAACAAAAAGAACATGTTTGTGTTTTGTTTAAGTTTTTGTTTGGTTGACTCAAAAATTGTTTTTGGAAGCGTAAGGAAGGACCCGATCTGGGGATCCTTTAATGATATTTTGTTATGGTTAATTGTAGTTTTCATTAGCCAAAACTTCACTAAAAGTAAGGATTAACCTTTGAGGAAGGTCAAGTGCAAGTTTACAAGGAAGATTTTGTTGGAATTTAAGGCCTGGAATTTAATTGTTGCCGGAGCCTTGTGTCAACATTCGCAATAGATCGGACATTTTTGGATGATATCAAATTCATCTATAATCATCCTGTTCAGTGTTTAAATAATTGACTATAATACCTAAAATTATTAAAGAAGGATAAATAACTTCAGTTTTCGAACCATAAATATTACAGTTTGTCAACCTCAGAACAATATTTTGTTTGTTAAAGACTCATAGCATTATTGTTACATATTATAAAGGATAATTTTTATTCTTTTTCTTTTGTTAAAATCCTGTTATTTTATTTAAAGAAATATTCCTGTGTCAATATATATTTTTTTAATCCTCACAATTCAAGTGAGAGTTTAACATTTTCAATTATTGTTCAGCAATACTTCTTTTAATTTTATAACATAGGAGGCATGCCTTACTAGGTAGGGTTTATTTAAGGATTTCATTTACAACAATAATTACAATCACTCTTTAAATTTAATTGTGTCATTTTTTTAAGTTTGCTACATCAATGTACATTGTATTTTTTTTTAACTTGCATCCCATGTATAGATATTCTCAGTAAATTGGATGTCCAGGGCAAGAATAATAATCTTTTTCAGTAAGTCTTGGGTTGTAAGTGTCCAACTTGAGTTAAAACTTTAGGTAAAGTCCAGGAGTCTTGAGAGAAAGGGTTTTCGTCTTACCGCTGAGCAGTTTATGGGGATAAATTTATAATAAAATCTACCTACCTTACAAAATAAAAGTGGTTGGTAGTTGGCGCCCAATATTATATATATATTATAAATTAAATTAAATTCATTTGTAAATTCATTCAGAATAAAGAATAATAAATATAATAATAATTAAATAAATATAATATTTATATTTTTTTTCCAGCACAATCCCTACCCCACAATCCCATTTTTACCTATCTCACATGGTAATGTGTGTTCGTCGATACACGACAAATGAGTGTAATACTGAGCTATGAAAACAATTGATGGGTACAGTTTAAACTAATTCTGCTTACCCTGGCAGCTTTTCACGACACGCCACGGGACACTATGAAATCTAATGTCCATTACCGCACTTCTCCGCCACCTATTCTTACATAGAGCTAGTACACAATATGAGAAAGATTGTGCAATTATGTCGTATGATTTCTTACCACCCGTTTGGGTTATACGCCTATGAACTAATTACTCTGATGTTTTAGGGATGAGTAAGGTTGAATGTATAAGAAGTGCACCCACATTTGTGAGGAGGTAGATTGGAAAACCATTTAGGATAAATCATGCATCCGGCCAGGATTAAACCTTGATATCCCCGTCTTTAACAACCAGTCTATAGCGAGAGTAACGCCTTATACCACGCGGCCACCGAAGGGGATAACATTAGTCTGCTATACAGGTACATAGGTCTCACCGCTTGCACTGTCTTTTTTACCACCCAGAGAAGTTGACATTTTGTAAACCATAAATAAACATACTCATTTTAATTAAATAAGCTTACTACATGGTATACCAGTCACTGATGCACCTAAAGAAAGCGATATAAAATAAATAGTGTGAAATCCTTTATTTTAATTAAATGTGAACGTTTGCATTAAACTCGACTTACACCTAGTCCTTGTTGGTAACCAGGAACTGATTAAAATTCTAACCAAATTTATCTGTTGGAATTTGACGTTTAATTGCGTGGGCCACCAAGCTTGACGCAAAATGCTAGACGTCCCGGGATCTAATCCAAGCATGGTTTAAAGTGATTATAGAGATATTGTCGTCTGGAGGACTCGGTGATGTTTGTTCTTAAAATAGGTTTGTGTTCGGATAACCAGTGTGTCCAGAAAGTGTATGATAAATCTTCAAATGAATAATTTTGATCGGGGTGGTTTTATAAAGTGATTTCTTCATTCAATTAGTAGTGCACTTTACCTTGGGAATTAATTATTTAAAATAGGCTAAGCTGTTAACATCTCAACCTAAGCCTATAACACCCCAAAACAAAATAAGCGTAAATTAAAGCGCATAGCAAATTAGTTAACTTTGTTGCGTCGCAACTTTATTCGCACTTAGATTAGCGTTTGTGTCACGAATACCGGTTATATATTTTGATACTGGAAAAAGTACACGTCACTGCGCGTGGTAGCTCCGAAATGTATGTGTTGCGTAGCTACTACCTCTAGCAACGCTTTTTTTTCTTCAAACAAAGAGAAAAAAATCTCTTTTATTTCTTCCGTCCCAGTTTTTAATTAATAAAAAAATTAAATTAAAACCACATTTTAAAATTCTGGCCTTTTAAAATGTCAGACCTCTGCTTGCGGTAGATATTGTGCAATCCTCATGACAGACAGACAAACTCTTCATTTTATTAATAAAAATAAATATGCAAATGATCGATTTATTATAAACTTTGATCATGAATAAATGAACAATATTACATATTCTTACTATTGAAAACTTAAATTACTACTCTACAATTATTATATTTGTACCATGTGGTTCATCCAACAAAACACATCTCGTCTCTTATACCATTGTTCTCGGTGACCTGGTGGTCTAGGGGTAAGGTGGCGGACTTCTGTGCTGGGGGTCCAGGGTTCAATCCTCGGTCCCGACACAGATTTATCTGACTGCCAAACTCTTCCTTCACCTCTGACAAGAGGTGTATTAATCACAACTTGTGAATCTGAGGAATGCCAGGCCTCCACCGTGGTTCGGATTCCACGTTAAACGGTAGGTCCTCCATTCCATCTCACAATCACCCTACCATTACACATTAGTGTGTTTATAACCCAAACGACTAGTAATACGCGGTGATAATAGTAATAATAATAATAATAATAATACCATTGTTCTCGACCCTATGTTTAGGGATTATATCGCCGCGTCCTCTATCTGATAGAAGAAGTGACGATGACGAATACATTAACAAAATATATATAAACAAGGAAGGGAAGGAACAGGCATAAGAGATATGTATACGAGTTTAACAAATCAGTTTATTTAAATTCAAATAAGACAAAACAATTACAAATGGCTATGCGAGATCTTTTACAAAACATTCCATTGTTTACTATAATAAATTAAATCAGTTACTTTAGACAATGTTATCCAAATAGGGAACGTTAGATGTGAAACGCCTTGGTTAGACCTGCAATCAACATAAGTATGGTTGGTTGTGTCAATATTATGAACTCGTTAAAGTAGAACTAACACACATTCTACTACTAAGGTGCGCCTGCCTTAACACAACGGCAATTTAAATTGGAAGCAATTGTTAATTTAAGGTTAATCAACAATACATAACACCTTGCGGCTACTAGACTTTGACCAAAAAGACATTTACAATAATAATAGTTAACGATACCTAATTCTAGTAAGTCCTACTTTAAATAGTTACAACGCTGGTAGTTAAATGAGCTAGCTAGCATGAGTTAACTCCATATTGAGTCCCAAGTTGTTAAGTTCTTAGAAGAGGAACTATAGGTTTAAAAATAGTTAACGGCGAGCTAACAGGAATCTAGGCTGTAAAGATACTATGGCAGGTATATTCCCCATTGGTACTGCCTGGTCATTTTATAGTATATTTATATTTCAACACACGTAGGACACAGACTATAACAACTACAAACAGTTTAAACATTAACTAATCTAAACGGCACCTGAAGGGGGCCGGACAAAATAAATAAAAACCCGCGGACCACTACTCTGCACTAGTAGCATACCCGCGGGTTGAGCACCGTAGAAAGGTACAACAATAGAAAGATTAGAAACTGGTATCAGTCAAAGACCCAACTAGGTTATGGAATACAGCTTTAGATAACCTAATTTCCACCAATATTGGATATAAAAATTTAAACTAGCCCGAATATGGCCATACAGTATAGGGAATCTGGTTATTGCCCAGGTATTTCAGACTGTGTCTAATGGACCTAAAAAAAAGTCAGAAACTCTGACATACTAAACTAAGTCTTATGGATGTATAAAAATAGAGAAAAAATTCTAACATTCAAAACTATGCCTTATTGGCATATAAAAAAAGTCAGAACTCTGACATACAAAACTGTGTCTTATGGACATAGAAAAATAGAGCATAAGCTCTAACATTCTAAACTAAGTCTTATGGACATAGACAAACAAGTCAGAAACTCTGACATTCATACCTATGTCTTATGGGCATAGTGAAAACTATCACGAAGACCCTATCAAAGATTACTAGATAAAGTACTCATTGTCACAGACTTTACCTCATCTGCGGTGAGTAGGAGAGACCGACGCCTCAAACATCGTGATCACCGCTGGTTTAGTCCACTGGTCCTTGGTGAACTTCTAGGATGTCCTCCGACGAATCGTTACAATAAAATACAAAATATGAAGCGAGGGATTGCTGTTTTATACAATATGCACTGACGTATTAGGGAAGGGACATCAACAAGGGACGGGGAGGTGAGTTTTTAGAACTGAGAAGAGAGCCCACTAGCGTTAGAAGACCGCCGCTTAGGATAACACAGAGAAGCAACTCATCATAACATCTAAGTCGGGACAGGGTGTAAGATGTCCTTGTGTTGAACTTGCAGGAAGTGTTTGAACAGTCAGCTGGGGCACTTTCCTCAAGTTTGGGCTTTTCCAGCAACACAATTTCACCGTGAGTTTATATCTGCCACACATTATTAGAATGTATTATTTCTTGCATTTATAGTGATAATCATATATATATAATCATATATATATATAATCATATATAAATATATATATTTGAGTATAGGTGCTAACGGGCAATTAGCACGTTACATGACGGGTGACCTGGCAGTATAGGGGTAAGGTGTCGGAATTCTGTGCTGGGGGTTCGGGGCTCAATCCTCAGACCGGGCACAGATTTATCTGATTGCCAAACCCTTCTTTCATCTCTGACAAGACGTATATTAATCACAACTTGTGAATGTGAGGAATGCCAGGCCTCCACAGTGGCTCTGATTCCACGTTAAACTGTAAGTCCTCCATTTCATCTTACAATCACCCTACAGTTTCACATTAGCGTAAGTGAGTATAACCCAAACGGCTAATAAGACGCGGTGCTAATAATAATAATAATAATAATAATAATAATAATAATAATAATAATAATAATAATAATAATAATAATAATAATAGCACGTTACTTGATCATATTTTATAAATAATTTTTTATTAATTTACAGATGTAATAAGATCTGGTCTACCGTGATAATTCACCATTATTTAACCATATATTTATCATTGAATGTCAACTTGGTGCTGCATCCTTCTGTTACCCTTTATTAGCCATCCAGGTAGTCGCCGAGCTGTCCGGGAGTTTTTCCGTTATAAGAATACATATTTTCATTAAAATCACCGAATCTTATGCAGAACCTTAAACATTCCACGCCGGGCCAAATCTAGTATCAATCATGATCCAAACATTTTTAGTCGGCACAGCTCCTTATAAAGGTAATCAGCAGCACGTGTGATATCTAAGGGCGCATCACAATTGTTCAGAATTATAACAACAGTGAACTAAACTAATCAACCATAATAAGTCTTACTATTAAACTCAACCATGGTAGATCTCCAAATAAAAAAGACACCCCGTGATAAAATGCAGTGTTAAGATAGTGTCATCTGAACGTGGTGACATTATATTTCATTATTACCCACTAGTAAGGGAAAGTTAACCATGTCCATCTCCAAAGACCAGATATCTGGGTTTCCACCCGCCTATTGTACTTTATCCGGCACCTTAGCTCACGAGTCTGCCACTGAGCCAAAGTTCCTGGGATTGGTTCCAGGCGTGGCTCTAATATTGTATGATTAGTTAAAATTGGGTTGTCCCTTTCACAGTGATGAATCAATGGCTGGGGGCTGGACGTTGTGTCTCTTATAAATTTAAGTAAGTTTATTAGTCATGTGCTGACATAATCAGTTGGTTCAGAAAGTGCACGTTAAACACCTCAAATAGGATGTGTTTTTCTTCAAACAACAATGAAAACCTTAAACAAATAATACACACACATTCATAAGCCTTTTATTTATAAATTACAATTCTAAGCCTAATATAGTCACCTCGTGATTTAAAATTTAAATCTATCAAGAATCATTTAAAATTCACTCAACGTAAGAGTTATCCAGGGGACATCATTCACGTCACGTTAAGTTAAGTGTACCGCGTGTACCTGCTAGCCAATAATGTTGCGAGCAATGTCAACATCACTATTTAGTACATCATTTGTTTTTATATTTTAATTGCAGACGACTTCTTCGGTATAATTTGTCCACATCAAATGAACACTAAAACGTCGTGACCTCTTCTTAATTTCTATTTTGTAGGTTCAGTAAAATTTTATTTCAAGTAAAATTTAACTTCACTCCTAGCTACTTGATTTGCAGTTTTTTCCCTGAAATCGTCCAAATCCATTTTCTGTGTTTTCTCGCATTGTTACGTGAATCTTGATTAGGCAGGACATCACAACACAGCACAGAGGCGGTCAAGTGCTCTGATTGAAAAAAAACATATATATAAGAACACTTTTTTTAAATTAATATACACACACAACAGTGTTTTTAATCACACAAGGCTAGTATAAGCTTTAGTGTATCTAGGTTAATAAAGTAAAACCAGCAACAATGGCGACAAGGTTTTAGGCATCAGTCCCGCATTAGACTAAATTGGTGGGTACGAGGAGGTCAAGGTTCGAAATAACGGCTGGTTAAAATGATTGTGGTTATCTTTCTGTGATTGCTCACTATGGTTTTACAACCCTCTCTCCACGCTAATGTGGGTGTACATCCTCTAAACAGGCTTATTTATCCAAGACCCCTAGTTTAAAACAATGTTTAACCCTTTTAATACACATATATTTAAGCTAACTTTTAAATAGTTTTAGGGGAATGCAACCACACAAAGGATTATCTTTACAATTAACTAATTAACGTTACATTTAGTGCTCGACTATGCATGACTAATCTATATTATTACAGTGTTCCTTTCATAATTTCAACAAAGAAAATAACAAGACTCATGCTCAATCCTACGATGAGAATGTAAAAAGCACCCTCTAGATCTTCGACTGTGAAAACTTTGGGCCCTCTTCCTGTTGAGAGTGTGAGTTTGTGATTGCGATCTAGCAAAATTCTGAACATTGAGTCTGCCTCCCACTTTATGAAGAAACCTCCTTGGGTTAAGTGCGAAAGATAACGGTTGATTCTAGGGAGAAAAACAGACCCTTTTGGTACAATGTACGCCAGGAAGTACTGCCGAGGACATTCTGGGATCATGTAAAACGGACTGTTGCCATCTTCCTCAACGTATTCGCTCATTTGGTACTGATAACTACTCTTCCTCACAATTCCAGCCACATCCATGTGTTCAACGATATAATTCATAACACTTTCCTTCTTTCCAAGGTGCTTAATCTTCTTGGACAGTCGGGTCAAGTAGGAATGTTGGTCAGTTGTTCGAAAAGTATCATCGAGAGTTTTGGATCCGGTGGCGATCATCAGTTGAGAATCATCCAGCTGTTGCAGGTTGACGATGTCTGGTGAAACGTCAGGTTTGGTGATTGTTGTGACGAGCCTTCCTTCAAACACGCTTGACATGATGAGGCTGAAGAAGATGCAGCATATTATCAACAGTTTCTGAGACAAAGTGTGAGGTGTTCTGACTATTGGCCCTGAAATGAATATATAGAACATATCAAGACATGCAGTTGATAGCTCAATTTGACCGTTGTACCTACTTTCTAGATTCCTCATTAAGTATAACAAGCCACAGCTCAATATGAATAAAACAAAACGATATATGTAAATATCAGTTGAAAGACTTTTAAATATCACTGTCCATTTTGGGACACGATCAACCTTAGGTGCAAGGATGCAGAGGTAATCGTAATATATAGTACCAGTAAATTCGATGTCTTGTGTTCCATAACTTTTAACAAAATAACCATTTAATGCCACATCTGCTTTACCCGACAAAATGTCCCCTAATCCACCGGTGAAGACGCCATTACTTAGTCGGCGTCCATATTCTTCTTTTTCTTCAGCGGGTGTTACTACCCATACTGTAAAATTCATGTAACGTTCCAAATTTGAAAGTGCCTCGCCATCTTGTCCTGTGAATTTCTCAGGGCTATCTGAATGCCCAACAGGTATCGCTGTCGGTTGCCGTGGAAACATAGAAACACGCAGCGGTAAACCTTTTAGATTTAACACTTTGCTACTCATTGCTATGTTCAAGGATTGCGGGTGCTCTAAAGACAATATTATTATATTCATTGAAGCTTCATTTAATGAGAATGGATCATACATTAATATAGTTTTCGACATTTTAAAAGTAAGATGCTCATATTTAACGCTAGCCATAATTATGTTCAAAATACTGTTATTTTTCCACATTCCACGGAAAAGGGTGGCATGCTTGCTATCGGTACTGAAACAATATTCCTCAAACAATATTATTAAAAAAAGTGACCTTGGGTTCCAAAAGAGTTGTGATTTCTTAATGTGCTCGATGTTTTCAAGGACCTCTTCACTCGTGTCAGCCACCAAGATATATGCCAAATAAGCACCAGACAGGCTGCATTGACGCTTATGTCGTGATGACAAAGATTGATCCGACTTTTGAGTAAACTCTTCAGGTGACATAAAGTGTAAATCAAATATTACAACTTGAAAGTCTGTATCGTGATTTATGTAAAATGCTATCTCATTAATTAAATGTGATCCTAAGACAGATTTTACATTAATAAGTGACCAATGCTGATAGTCTTTAGTATTAAGTTCTTTGAAAAATAAGGTGACAAACTGTCTTAAATTAAATGTAGTATTTCGTTGAGTAATTGTGATTTGTGATTGTAAAAGTCCAACGCTGTTACTTGTGAAGTAACCCAGCAGAATCAACATTGCTATCATCCATTGTTTCATGTTGGATCTGTAATAAAGAGAACATTATTATTATTATTACTATTATTATTATTATTATTATTATTTAAGAGCGCTATATAGCTAATTTCTTACTTCACAGTGAAGTATTTGAAGCGAAAACATCATGCAGGGGGGCTGGACCAGCTAGCAGGACAAAAGGCAGGTATTGGCTCAGTGATTAGCAGCTTGAGCGCATTAGTTAATTTTAGCTTGAACACACTGTAATTTAAGCTAATTTATCAATATTGGCAACAGCAATTTAGATTTTTGGTTAATTAGCATTTTCAGACGCTTGTTATTACCCGAAATACAAAGTAATCTTTTATGTTTTTACATAAGAATAACGCCAATTTATTCAACATTTACATCCTACTTACACAAAGCATCTAAAAGCTCTAAATCGGGTTGTATTCTAATTCAAGTGAGCACGCGTCCCTTTTTTCCCTATGCTTCTCATGTTAAACCGGCGGCCGGTTATCATACTATGCCATACAGCGGCTCGATCCGTTTCCACGTGAGGGGGGCATGGCTGGCTTCACTTTCTCGCAACGCTACAGTATAGGGATGTCCTCTCCGTATATATAATAGCTCCATAAACAAATCCAGTCACTATAGAGTTGATTTAATAAAAAAAATACTAATAATCAATTTACTATATTTGAAATACGTATTTGAATAAATTTTATGGAAATATTGTGTTCTCTTTGATTCATTCGGTAACTTTATCACAACCATTTCAATCACTCATCATAACTATATAATAATATGATAAAACAATCTAGTGTAGGATTTTTTTTTAGTTCAGTGATGCTCTTAAGATTAATTTACTGAAATCAATTCATAGACACATTGGCAAAAATAAATAATTATAGTAGGCCTTACTGCTTTGTAATTTATTTTTATTTGTTGCAGATTTTAATATTAGGGTTTCAATGAAACAAACAGTTTTCATTGAGAGTTACCAGGTTTTTTCTTTACTTAAATTGTACTTTCATACCTTTCTGATAAGATGCAATATTTTTAATTATTTACCGATTTCATCTACAGAAATTTATTTTAAGGATTTTTTTTAATAGCATTTCACATAAATCACCACACGTGGATGTACTATGTATTACTTATTATAAATAATATACGTTTGCTTCAAAAGTAGGGTACAGGACATATAAAATTTTAGTTTTTGAGCACTTAAATAAGTAAAAGCCTTCTAACAATCTGGTTTTGTGTGTGTGTCACTTCTAGAATCTTTTTTCTAAGTTGAAAATGTCAGCTAAAATAGAGACATAATGCAAAATCTCTAAACATTTACACCCGGAAACCTATGTTCATACCGTTAAATTGTGTTCAAAGTGTTGGCGTATAGCACCGGGAGAGAAAAGCTGTCAAGCATGCATGTACAACAATTTGCATAGGAGCTAGGTGCGTGGCCCCGCACATGTAATAATGGCAAGCACTTTCTGTGATGTAGGGCCGTTAATTATGACCCCCAGAACGTATTCGAATTTCTAAATGGACTGGTGTGTTCTTTACTATTAATTGTGATATGTTCTGCTGCCGTGCTTCAAGATGTTGAGGTGTGTAGTGTTACGCGCCTAGCTCCTATGCAATCTGTTGTACCCGTATGCTTGAACAGCCTTACTATCCCGGCGCTGTACGCCGAAAATTTTAACACAATTTAATTGCATTAGCATGACTTCAGGATCTAGGTGTATGTATGCATATACAATTTAATTAATCATTATTTATTAATTAATTATTATATATTATTTAGTTTTCTTTCATATCCATTCAGGTACCTGTCACCATATCCAATTTTTTTTAAAGCCTATCTGTTTTGCTGATCAAAAAGTTGCACATAGTGTTTGGCTACATTATTAATTTTGTCTTAGTTGGAATTTTTTTATTTATTTTGTCTACTACAATATAAATAATCACAACTCATAATAAATTATGTTCGATATTTTAATATGATGATTTATGCCATTGGTCCCTTCTGAGGCCGGTAACAGACTGTTATAGGATTTGTTTTAAACGTCCTGGTCAGCGTCAGTTCATCTTAAAAAATACGAGTTTTAAATATAATCTTCATCTCACTGATTGGAATATTCTGTATATTCGCCTACATTTTATAAAATAAAAAAGTCATTAAAAATTTCGAAGAACTATACACTGATATGAGTGTGTACTGTATTTGACGTGTTCGTTTTTTTTAATAGTATTTTTAATTCATTATTGAAAAAACATCGGCCTGTTATGAAAATTGTATTATTATTCCTCCATTCATTACACCATTATATTTGATTGAGTTTTACTTCTATTTTTTCACTTCCAGTGTAGTAAAACAGTTTATCGGTCCACATAAAAGAAACAAAATTTAGAATAGACTTCCAACAATGAGGCGAAAATGGAATACAATATCAATAGATTAACGATAATATACGTCACTGTCATCGGGAGTTGGTGGCTGGCTCAACGTCATTTCATTCAGGGAGAAGGGGTGGTCCTTAAGCAATCAAATGGTAGGCCAGCTGAGGCACATGGTGTTCATAATAGGGACAGTTGATGTTAACACAAAGGTTGGGAGCAAAGTTGACACACACACACACACACACACATATATATATATATATATATTGATTAGGTGATCTGTCACATGCTACACATTTTTATTACCGGCAATGTATTAAGGTGGGGTGCTAGTGAACACGAGTTTAGTGCATTAATTTTGCAGTTTTTATAGCATAAACATTTTTTGGCCAAAATAAATGAAATTTTTCTTCTATAGACTCATAGAGCTTAGTTTTCTGCACATGCTAATCTCAACAGTTGTTGAATATCTGTCATGAGCACAGTGGCATTTGGTGACAAACTTTTTAAATGAAGAGGAAAAGTTGTCATTAAATTTCAGAACACCCTTGACAGATATTCAAGAACTGTTGAGATTAACATGTGCAGAAAACTAAACTCTATGTTTCTATAGAAGAAAAATTTAATTTATTTTGGCCAACAAATGTTTATGTTATAAAAACTTCAAAAATACTTCCCTAAGCTCAAGCTCACTAGCACCCCATCTTAATGTCGGAACAGAATAGTGACAGTTATTAATACAGGAGCTAGGAGCAAAGTTGACTATGTTATTTGTTGATTAGGTGGTCTATTACATATCACACATTATTTCAGTTAATATATTACAAAAGGGAACATAATAGTGAGAATTAATATTTTATAAAGGTAGTGATTATTTTGTAAAATGTGAGTGTGAGTTAGGCCTAAATTTTGTAAAATTATATATATATATATACCAAGTGATTTTTATCGAGATAACTTAATTTCTCACCCCCCTTCCCAAGATAAAGAGGGGTTGGTGAGAAATGGGAGGAATAATTAGTTATTTCTATACACATTACCCGTTGTTTATAATCCCTCAAGATATCTTATTTTCATTGTGGGTGGTAAAAAGTACCACTAAGCATTGACCTCCCTCGTCATTCAAGGCGACCGCGACTGGCGACCAGAGTGAGCGTCCAGCGTCTCTAAATTGCGTCTGCGTCCACAATGCTTCGAGAGAACCCCAGAGCAAACGTGTGTTTTAGTAGAGTTGTATTTAGTTTTGTATTTGATTGGGCTGGTTTTGAAAATGGTCCAAGATTTCTCTATAGATGGGGACGAAAATTTTATCTAAGAGGTGGCAAAGCTCCCCCTCCCCTCCCCCTTTTTCAATTTTTGACATTCGCTAGTGTACCGGGACCAACATGTGAAGGACAACGCATGGAAAGAGATCTCAGGAATATTTGGTCGATCAAGCTAGTATTTTTCATCCAGACTTTTCCAAAATAACACGGAACATTACCCGCTTCGGTGGCCGCGTGGTCTAATGCACTACTCTCATGTTGGACTAGACTGCCAAAGACAGGGAGACCAGGGCTTGATCCCGGTCGGGTGCACTGGGGGTGGTTTTCCTAAATGGTTTTCCACTCTCCCTTCATGAAAATTTGGGTACATTTTCTCTAAATTAAACCTTGCTGATCTCTATTCCATAAGTGTAATTAGTACTTATGCGTATAACCCAAACAGGTAGTAATAAGCGAGGCTAAAAATAACATGAAACATTAAATAAAACACAATTGAAAAACTCTGATAACCGAAGAAGGTCGTACTGCACATAAAATTACCCACGACTGGCGACCAACGAGTTGCATCTAGGGAAACACTCTACCCCGCGTCTGCGACTCCCCACTCCACGGCTGAAGACACAAGACGCGAGCTTCCCCCAGGGGAATCCGACCTCAATTCTCGAAATATTGTCAGCTATGGAAAAGGTGTTTTAATATAAAACAAGAAGCCTAGATCCGCATCGGTGAGCTGTATATCATTTAAACAATAATACTTAATATTAAATAGTTTTTTTAAATTCAGGTCTGTCGAACAAATTATTTAAAATATTACCTTCTTATGGATTGTTGTGTCTACCTTCAGACTCTGAATGTTAAGTAAAATCATGCTTCAGGATTTGTTATTTTATACTTTGAGTTGGAGAACATATTTTATGAGCGTGGCAAGGCTACAAAATTGTACAATATAAATATAGTTTGCAGAGTGATTTGTCAGGATTTCTGAAAAGATTAAATTGGAATGATTTATTTATATTCATTTATCACAATTTTCGAATGGGTCAGTCTATATAATTTGGTTTCCTTCCTTTTCATGCAAATGCATGCTGTGTTTACCCTTTTACTACAAATAAGAGATAAAAATATTCTCACTACATTAACCATAATAATATATCCGTTCTATGCAGAAGGAAAAAGTAGACAACTTCACAATTAGGATATTTGTCCGTCATTTTGACTGAATGTAGACACATTATGTTGTTAAATGTTAATATTAGTAATTTACTGGGAATAGCACAAATATACGACAAAATATGTGGAACCACTATTTACAGAAAATTTATTGCAATATTATGTTAAGCAATTTTAACCAATACAGCTGATTTATGTCAAGTTGGAAATGATAAGTGATAACAATATTTTATTTTACTATTGGTAAGTTGAATAGCTTATCAAATCTCTTAACGGTTTAATATAATGTTTAGGAATTGGATGTATATGCTCAAAAATATTAATTCTGTTGTTCAAAGGTCTAGGCATGTCTGCAAACTATAATATGTACAAAAAAGGACAAATAACAGTGAGACTCCAGAGGAAATATTCTGCAAAAGGAAATTATTGATGAAAAAAATAGCTCTGTGGTCGTAGAGGAAGGAAGAGAATATAATCCGCAAATAGTTAATTGGTATTCCTAATTTATGAAGTTTATAGATAAGTCCTTTGTGCCATACTTTATCGAAGGCATTTTCAAAATCAAATGAAACCAAAAAAGATGGCCGATCTTTATTAAATTGATTATAAACAAAAGATAACCGCTTTAATAATAATTGTTCTGTGATTGATAGTCCTAGTCTAAAATAAATCCCACTTTTGAAAAAGGTAACATTTTCTTATCTTTCAAAAATCTATGAAGGCGTTTTGTGTGTATGTGTTCAAATATTTTACTAAAAACTGAAGCTAGGCTTATAAGTCTGAAGATGTAATTTCTTTAGTGTTTTTTTTATTTTGTTTTTAAAGTATCATTTTGTAAAACTTCCAGTATCTAAGATAATATCTTATTCGTAAGATGCTGTTGTAAAGAGAAGCGAGATTTGTAAGAAATTAAACTGCTACCATAAGTATTTGTCGATAGGTTTCTTTAACGCCACGTTTTACTACCCGTTCGTGTTAAACACCCATGTATTAATTACACTAATGGGTTAAGGGATATGAAATCCTAATTTAGAACAAATTCACCCACTTTCACGTGGATGAAGAGTAGAAAACAATTAAGGAAAAACTACCCTCAGTGAACCCTACTGGGATCGAACCCCTATATCTCTGTCTTTGGCAGTCTACTCAGTCAGCACGGGAATTGCGTGTTTGACCACGCGTCCACTGAAGCGCGTTTGAGGATATGTTGTTTTGTTTGGGTCTGGAGCTGAATTACGTCTTCTGTGCAGTGTTTATTGGATGTCTGTAACAGTTATGTTTGAAATTAAAAGACAGTATAGAATATGTTCACTAAACATTGGAACTAATGAAGAGACACAAGGATTAAATTCCATGTCTATCTCGTGGTCAAACGATTCATATGTACTGTAGCTACTAAGACGTCTATAACATATGACTAAATTCTTAAAATAATCAACAAATATAATGGCTTTGTCGGTGTCACTCTTTGGTACAATGTTTTTGGCAATTGTATGGTAGGGATATTTTGTATATTGATCTGTCAGAGTTCTAAATGCTTTTCAATATTTAGATAGATGCTCTTCTTCACCTAATTGACTACATGTTTGGTGTCACATAGGACCTTGAGAGGCTGTTCTTATTAATAGTGAGTGTTTCAGGATCTCTAATATTCCCGTAATCCTTGAGTACATCATGTGCTCCTCAAATGTAAGATAATCATTTAGCTCTAAGAGTGAGACTAATGTAAGTGTATGATAAACATTTTGAATATTTTACACGGTCGTATAGTTAATATATTTCTGAGGATTATTATCTAGATCATTAATATTATTACATTTTTATATTTTTCTTGAATCCGGAGTGTGCTCTTCTATATTGCTCCGATAATTATTCAAATTTGGGGCGTTAAAATAATAATAAAAAATTTATGCTGTTGGCATCCAAGACGATGAAAGTTAATTTCAATTTTTACTGGGAGCTAATCACTCACACTACCTATGGAATTAAGAATTGGTATTCGATTTGTAGACACAATAATGACATCAGGTGTAGAATTTGACTCTGGTCTAGTATGTGTTTTTAGATGCTGTCTGTCAGTCATGAAACAATTCATCTTTAAATAAACATTAATTTATTCTGACTGATGTTTCAGCAAGATATCGAAGTAGGGGGCCACCTCGGTAAGCGAGAAATTGCCACGCAGACGTTAGACTCTAACACAATATTTAAATTATTAGGGAAACCAAGAACTATGTCAAGAAAACAATCAGTTTCAATAGTTTTAGGCTATATTATTGTAAACTAAACTAAACTTGGCATACATTAGCCTCCTAGCTTTGAAATTCTATCTTTGTGCCTTATATTTTTGACAAACTTATTACTAGTTTATTGTTATTGCCTATTTGAAATCTTTGTCTAGTATGGGTTAAACGATAGCTAATATCAGTAGGGCCTTGATACTTTATAGTACATGACATAGCCCAACTTTGTGCAGTAAGAGCTTGTCACTGCTCTTTACACTAAATAAAATAATAAAACTTACTATAGGTCTATTATTCAATGGTGGCACAGAAATGAAAAATATACAAGCCTAAAATGTAACTATTCCTAACCTAACATATATTTTGTTGGCATTTTGAAGATTAAGCTATTTGGATGAACTATCTTGTAGTTACCCATAAAATTATAAATGAAATACGATTTAGTAGGAAAAAAAAATTCTAGTTGTTTATTTTGTGTTGAAAAACATTACAATGTTTTAAACCAACACATGTTTGCCATACAATTTCACTTTTCAGTAAGTTGAATTTCGATATTGAATTTCATTTAAGTCGGTCACATGAGTTGTTTAAATAAACCTAATTTCTTATTAAAGGATTGATGTGAGTAATACCTGGTTTTAACATGTGTTACAAGAGTACAAAATGGTACCTAAATATAACACTCGCCCCTGTCACCCATGAGAAGACACGCACACACTTTCCAACTACACCTACATGTCGCCCGCCTTCGCTCCAGCATCAGACTGATAAGGGCCACGATATCTCACGCCCAAGAAAAGAGTTGAAGGATGTAGGCTAATCTACCAGGTTCCACCCCCTTTGAGAATGTTCTACAAGCTTGTGGGTCAGCGTCGAACCTTCCAGTTGAGTCACGCACTACGTCATAATATCCCTTCCTCTTCTCCTCTCCCTTTCTCATCCGTTGGTTTGGTTATCGTGCTCTTTGGCTATCTATTGCCATGTTTTATCTATGTCGGTACTCATAATATCACCGACTTCAGCGAGGTAAGCGACTCTTTCTAAAGCAGATGTTAGCTGCGTATTTTTCTAAATTCTCTTTCAACTTTATCTTTTTCAAAGTTACCTTTTTGCCATTTAATAGTTAATTTGTTTTAAATATTGGTATTGAGCTTAAAATCTTGTCTTGAAACATAGCTATGAGACTATTGTGGAGTATATTATTTTTTTATTTAAATCCATTGTGGATATAAAAGTACCACAGAAAATTAATTTAAATTTATATTGACTACTTCACCGCCTGGCAGTTTAGACCTGTTTAATGGACTATTGCCATCTTTCTTGTTTGTTTAGTTGCGTCCTACTGGCATTGCTGAACTACACTTATTCTCCTTAGAAATTTGTTTTCAGGCCGTCATACCTTGCTAGCGTGTAGTTTGCTAGTGCACCATAAGGTGCCTAAGCTTATTGAACGATTATTTGTTATTGTTTCCCTTTTATTCTAGGTAACTTTAAATCCTTTGAATGTGTTACTTTCTTAATTTAATTATATCGCCAGATTATAGCCCGTATGTAATCTTTCTGCTGTCAAGTAATTAGAAATACCAAGAGTTAACTTACCCGTCACTAGATGGCATGACTAGTATTTAGCCCTATTTAATAATTATTTCATTCCGAGATTTTTACCTAATTTTTGCTTATTGCGACTTAACTATTTGAAGGGTACAGGTGAAAAACCATCAGAGCCCAAAAATTCAAAATCGAGATATTGTAACCATTGTATTCTACTCAAGCAGCTCCTTCAACATAATAAATCCGAATAGGGGAGAAACCGTCACAGTCCAAGCTATTCAGCGAAAAAGAAAGTGGGTACAGGGGAAGAACCATCACAGTCACATTCAAACCAGGGAAAACCATCAGAGTCCACTGCCAGTATTTATCTCCTCCCTATTCCGATAGAGTGGAGTTGTGAAACAGCTGTAACATTGTGAGCTGTGGCTTTACTGGGGTTGTGTTGTATTCTTGTGCTTGTAAAGTGTTATTATATTGTGCGTTTAATATTTTATCCAGTGCTGTGATTATTTCGTGTTTGCATTAATTACGTGTTATTTAGGTGCTTTAATGCATCCATTAATTACGTGCGATATTTTAGTTAATTCTTTGATATGATTGAGGGCTCGGCCAGACTGACAAGCGTGCGAGCGAGCGAGCGCGTGATTAGCTGATACCTCTCGTTATTTGTTGACGAGGAGGCTCCAAAATCTTGGCTGAGTGAGCTGAGGGTGGTTTTAACAAGTGACTTATTGTTGTGGTTTTCTCCTCCTCTCTCCACTCTAATGGTGATTCTTATGTGTAAAGACCTACTTTGATAATATTCAAGTATTTTAACATATCAGTTTTACAAATATATGGTTTATGATCTTAACAATTAAATTAGGCCGTTAGTAGCAAGTGTGCTAAAAATAAGAATTGAATAGTCAAACGGTGACCTGATGGTCTAGGGGTAAGGTGTCTGACTTCTGTGTTGAGGGTCCGGGGTTCAATCCTTAGTCCCGGCACAGATTTAGCTGATTGCCAAACCCTTCCTTCACCTCTGTCAAGACGTGTATTAATCACAACTTGTGAATGTGAGGAATGCCAGGCCTCCACCGTGGTTTGGATTCCACGTTAAATTGTAGGTCCTCCATTTCATCTTACAATCACACTACCATTGCACATTAGCGTAAGTGCGTATAACCCGAACGGGTAGTAAGACGTGGTGCTAATAATAATAATAAATAGTCAAAGCTATTATGTATGATTTTAGTGAGGATTACTCCATCTAGATAACATATTCTGAAAATTGAAAATTGACACCTGGACACGGTAATCGAACCTGGGACCTTTGGTTCAGTACGCCAATGCTATAACCACTGAGCTATCAAGGTGTCATTTTTCAAATTTCAGAATATGATATCTAGATGGAGTAATCCTCACTAAAAACATAAATAATAGCTTTGGCTATTTAATTCTTAGTATGAAATCCCGTAAAGTTATAATAATTGCACAAATGGCTAATAGCTCGTGATATTAATATAATCACATACTTGTAGCCGACGCTTTCCGCACTCCATCATAGGCTCTGCCTTAAAATATGAGTGAAGAATGGCCCTGGGCACGGGACGAATCCTGGATAGCTTAGTGGTTAGAGCATTGGCATACTAAGCCAAAGGTACAGGGTTCGATTCCCATGTCCAGGTGTCATTTTTCAATTTCCAGAAAGTGTGCTAAGCCCATCGATAGTAATAAAAATGTCAAAATGAGAAGTTTTCCTAGCACTCGATGAACCAACATATAGTAATATTGCCCAGCGCCTGTAAACTAGACTGTACCGTGTCGAGCGCGCACGCTTGAAAAATAGAACCAGTTTTATCTTTCAAGCGTGCGCGCTCAGTCGCTCCAGTCTGGCCACCTCATCATTACAACCCATGTGTTCTATTTTATATTTTAGTCGCTCGCGCACTCACTCTCTCAGTCTGGCCGCCCCCTAAATCAGACAAATTGGTTTCGGGATCTTATTCGTACAGTGACGAAAACACTCGGGCTGGCTCAGAAAGTTCAACAAAGAAACTAAAAGGAGTAAGAAGAATCAAGGATGCTACTAAGATGTTCAGAGATAGTAAGTACGAGGCTGATGAAGATTGCAACTGTAAAATATTCGAGTGTTTTAAGAAATTGAGTATTGAAGAAAGAAAATATGTAATTAAGATTTTCAATGACACAGGCCGAGATAAAGGTAGAGATGGCCAACACTCTTACCAAGCTGGTTTAATTTCCCTTCAATCGGTTCAAAGGAGACGGCCACGAAAAATTGAGGAAGTGTGGTTTAATGGTTTTTCTTACTCTTATAAAGTTCGAGTGATTAGAGAAAACAAAGCCATAGAGATTCCAGTTTGTTTTAAGGCCTTTATAGCCTTTTTTGGTTTAACACACAGTAAAGTAAAAACAATAAAAAAAAGTTCCTTGGTGAAACTGTAAAACCTCCTGTAGACAGGAGAGGAAAACATCAGAACAGGGGTGATAAGATTCCACCCACAAATATTGAAAAAGTCCGTGGTTTTTTCGGTAGTCTCAAAGGCCGAAAAGCTCACTTAAGTCTCAAGGGTAGTAAAAATTGTATTTACCGGAAGATTTAAATGTAAAAAATCTTCTTGAATTATTTCTTGAGAAAAACATTGAGGTACAAATTTCATACGAAAAGATTAGGTCAATTTTTATTACAGAATTTAACATTTCATTTGGTTACCCTAACACAGAGACATGTAGTCAGTGTAACGAATGGAAAGCTCAGATAAGAAATATCATGAGAGAAAAAACTCAGACAGCTAATGAAGAAAAACAGTGTGAACTACAGTCTAAAGTTGACAAAATACGAGTAGAAGTTGAAAGAAACCTTCATCTGATGAAGGCAGATTGTTTCTTTAAAAAGAAAAGACTGGCAAAACAACAAGTAAGAAAAACAAGGAAAATAGAATCTATTGCCTTCGACTATGGGAAAAATCTTCCAGTGTCTAACATTACCAGCGTTGATGTGCGTGCATTTCAAACGTCAGCTATCGTTTTACGTGTTCAATAAAACTTATACATGTTTTGGCGACTGGTATGTCCATAATGTATACGTACGATCGAACTATCACAAGAAAGGGCACAAATAATGTTGCATCAATGCTGCATCATTTTATAAACATATTCCTAAATTCTGAAGTAGAAGAATTGAAAATTGTTTGTGATTCAGCAAGTGGACAAAACAATAATTCCACAATGTTTCGGTACCTGCACTACATGACTGTGACCTCCAAACGCTTCCAGAAAATAACTGTGACGTTTCCAATCAGATGTCATTCTTTCATGGAGCTTGACAAAAACAAGGGCTTGATTAAAAAAAACCTATTGCTGGAACAGCAGATGTCTGTAGGAAAATAATTCCGTGATGCAAGAACAAAACCGTCTAGTTTTGGGGTTATAGCATGTGAAAAAACTATGTTCAAAATCTGGGGAGACTTCTTCACACCGCATTACAAGAAAAAGCTTCTAACAGCAACGAGGCCTATTCGGCAAATGAAGGTCTCTCAGGAAAAAACACATTTTTTAAGCCATAAGGAGAACTACAATGGCACATATCTGTCATCGGTCATAACAGAGAAGAGCAATAAGAAAATATCCAAACCTACTACTGAGCAGAGGAAACCAAAACAGCTGTACCATGCACCCATCAAACTTCCCATGGAGAAATACAGGGACTTAGAGGCTCTACTTAATATCTGTGAAGAGGAAGGCTCCCAAGACTTTTACCCCCAGCTTCTTTCTTCAGTCCAGGGAACTGAACAACAAGATCCAGGACCTAACGTTGATGAACCTGAAAGTGATTTTTAATAGGTAAGAAACAAGTTTACAATAAGTCACAAGTTATTCTTTATTTTATGTCCTTTATATACGCTACCATTGCCATTTTGATAATCATGGATACGGCGAAAGAAGGTTAGTTCTTTCTCCCCTTTTTCAATTTGTTACCCCTTGTACCCTGGTGGAAGTGCTCGTGGACTGACATTTTTTTTATCGGATTGAGGAGAATTGAAATGAACAAATGATTCCAGTTGAATTTAATTAGGATACTTAAATAATTATTTTATTGTATTGCAATACCATAGTTATCTTTAGTATGTCATAGTAAAAATAATAATTCAAAATTAATTATTACAAACTTATTTCTAAAAAAAATGCAAACACAGGAGGAAAAACATCAGAGTCCTGTAATAAATTATATAATTAATTAATTACAGCAAAAGTTTATTGCATACACATTTCATTATGCAAGGGCTGATTGACCAATCCCTGGGGAATTAAAAACATATATACCCCAAGAACTTGACATTAGTATAAAAGATACAAGTCTGTAGATTTTAAATTTCATTTCCTGAAAAAAAAAATAGTAACCTAGACTCTGATGGTTTTTCCTTTGTACCCTTCATTTGTTAACCCACTGATACGGACTTTAGGCTTTACATAATTATGTATTTAACTTTTCTTAACTAATGTTTTATAAGTTATAACTGGAAGAGTATAAACATAAACCCTATCGTTGGCATAAGGTATATTCCTAAATATATTACTCCGATCTCTACTCGAGCTTTGTACTTAATTATTGTTCTCTTTATATCTAAAAAAGTTATCTCTTGCTATCCTATGTCTATTATTTCTGTTGAGGAGATTTAGGGCTGAGGGCTACACGGTATTAACCTTTTGAAAATCATATTTGATTATTATTTTGTACATATCTTTTGCGATAAAGTACGTTTATAATCAACTGTATCATCTAAGAGTTTCAAAATTATGCTACACCGGTGTCTCGTGCGTTTCCACTAAACACGCTGCCTATATAAATAAATGTCGTGTAAATGTGACATTAAAAAGCATAATTATGGAGCTATGAAACTATGCTTGATGAAAAGGGGCTCTAAATTTAACCTTCCTATGACGCTGAGTTTCTGTTCATGCATAACACATAGCATACAGTAAATAGTGTATAGTGCACAGTGCACAGTTCATAAGACAAATATATTGGCCCATAATGAAATTTAGTGTATAACGTCTTACTTAAATCGATTTTCTTTCATTTCTTTTATTCATATAAAATGGTCTAACCCCTTTTCACTAATCTATAATATCTATTAAAATACTTCAATAAAGGGTTTTTTCTAAAAAATAACGTTAATTAAACTGTAGTTTTTGAAACTTGGATTTACAAAATTTAATTTTTGTCTACACTAATACATCAAATTATATTTTTAATTTGTTACGATTTTATTACTGTCATGAATATTAGAGTAGACCTACTTCTCAGTAACCAAATGAATATTGTAACATTTTCCCTTCATTTTCAATCATATAAGCAATTATAGTCAAAGACACAAAGGCTATATGTACACAGTCGACCAATTATCTGAACAATTTTTCATCGTTACGTGTTCAATAAGTTTGAATGTAAGTGTGTACACACGCAATGACACGACAAAACTGTGTTTCAGCAGTTGAAAAGAGTTGTGGAGCGCCACAACATCGCGATGACTTATTTGTCTTACGACTAAGATGCACCTAGTGCAAACAAATGGCGCCGTGTACACTGGCGACAATTCTGTCGTTGATCACCAGATTGTGCTTGGACCAGCCCATTACTTCAGTATAGTTTTGGAACTAATACCGCATACAATGCCTATTTATCGTTCGATTATGCTCCTTCTCCAATTGGTGCCCTGCCAAGAAGTTGACTGTCCAACTAGAGCCAAAAGTTCATCAAAACTGGAAACACTCATTCTAAAGTAGGAAAAAAAACTTGTCGGAAATATTCCTATAATGCTCAAAACTTATATAAAACTTTCCAAGCGAAAGTCTTTCACTGTAAATGAGGTGTAACCAAAATTGACGTTCGCGTTGTCGTCGTTATCTATTGAATGCTACAAGACCAAAAATAGCACCTACTTCTACTACGCCCATTATGTTAGTGGGCGTAATATAAGTTTCTGGAATTTTTGTTTTTTCTGGCAACAAATATGTGCCCTGTGAACACACACCAATGACGCGACTGTTTCGTCGTTCATCTGTTACTTTGCAGTTGCTAGCCAAAAAGTTAACGACAAAAAAGTGTTTAGACAATTTGTAGCCTGTGTACACATGGCCTAAAACAAATAAAATTCGTGAATAACAAACAACCATGGCTATCACAAGGCATTTTAAACATAAAGATGAATATTGAAGATGATCCGTTTCGTCTGCTTGTATACTGGCGTTTAATTGGTTGTATATCTTCTTCTCGCATTCTCATTGGCTGATACGTCTCAAGTTCAATGATTATATATACTACACTCCATGCAAAACGGATGAGAAGTTAAAGTTAAGGTTAAATTAACTTTATTATTTGTACACAATTCACTATTCACTATGTAACGATTTTAAACGCTAGCATTGAAAATAATGTATTTCAACTTTTTTCAAACTATCGGATATACACTAGTCGCTATTAGTTATACGTTATACATAAATATAAACTAAGCCTTACAATTGCATTAATTTTTTCTTAGGCCTATAAAACCCGTATCACACGACACTAGCTCGTACTTGAAATCCAGTGTACTACTAGCACTAGCTAAACCCTATGCATGACTTATTTGGTGCTGACTGACAGTTCACAGCTGACAGCTGAAGGCTTTAAAACGTTACCAGACCA